>BMAV01025875.1:25836-36951 GCA_019973955.1 Trichonephila inaurata madagascariensis
TTTCTTTGAATATTTTGTGGCCTACAGAAGAAAATGAAAAACATTTTCAGACATGAGGAAAAATTTGAAATTCAAAGATCCCCTCTTTCTAATAATACATAGAAAATGTGAAAAAGTCTTTTGACCACACATACAAAAAACAAATCTATTGTTTTTCGATTGTTTTTCTTTTTCATTTTAACTTCTCCGGTTTCCATTTGTGAAAAAAATTTTCGAAAGGTCTCTTTGGGAAGTCAGATAATACTTGGTGACATTCTTACTTTTATATTTTCTTGAATTTTAGTTGCTTTTCTTTCTCTAAAATATTGATCGTTCTTCGTAATAAAAAATCTAAAATCCAGGGTTTATCCTAGATATGCTTTTTAAGTGCTGGTTGAAGGTTTTGAAAGAGTATATACTTTAGGGACTGTCTGTTTTTTACAGGATTCTGAAGGATTTTACGCTCAAGTCAAAAGACTTGGAATATATTTAATATTAAACATAGAACAATATTTGTGTTAAACGTAATTTAAACTTAACATAAAGGAAATGCTTTCAGGATATTGAAATTTCTTCTTTCCCATTATCTGAAAAAAAATATTAAAAAATTTTAGCTTGGTTAATAAATTATAGAATTCCTTTCCATACTTGAAATCCGCAATAATAAAAGATTAAGAAACAATTTTTTTAATAAAAATTACTCATGCACATTTTAATTTCAGTTGCACGAGAGCAAAAAGCATTCGCAAGTGCATTTATACCTGAAGATTACTAAAAGCTGATAAAAGTTTGAAAAAAGAGTGCAAACATTGCGTCTACTTCTGAAAACAATAATTTATAGGATGACCTTTTAAAAGTAAAAAATGATAAAAATATTTAATAATTTTACAAATCAAGTATAACAAAACAAGTAGGAAAAAATGAGATATAAACTGATTAAAGTAAATTCAGATTAGCAACATCTGTGAAATTTCTAACAGCAAAAAAGCCTTTTTATTGCTAGTTACACTCTTATTTGTGATAAGCAATAGTGAGAAAGAATATCTTACTTTATAATGTTTATATTTATAAGCAAATGGTTTGTATTTTGTGTATATAATTTTAAAAGACATTTTTAACTTATTGCTTATAACAGTGATTCTCACCCACAGTTCGGAGGCACTTTGGTGTGCCGCCAAATTCTGTAAGCGTGCCGACAATTTTTTTTTTAAATTATTAACTATACTTTGTGAAAAAAAATAAAATCTGGAACCGAATCATTCGGCTGTTTTAAAAAAATTAAACAATGGATATTCATGATATATTCAACTTATCCTTTCAAGGATAGATCGATAGAAAAAAAATTGATTGGGTTCGTAATCCATTTGCAATAACAAATACATCTGTATATGAATTAACTTTGAATGAAGAGAAAAATTACTTTTAATCTGTAATAATGGAAATTTAATTTCAAAGCTTTTTAGAAGAGTCAACTAATTCTTTTTGGATTAGAATTAGAGACGATTATCTTATAACAGACAGAAAAAACGCTTTAAATATATTGTTATTATTTTCTATCTCTTATTTGCGTGAATTCGGATTACCAATTTAACAAATGTAAAAATTAAAAAAAGATTGATACTTTTAAATGCAGAACCTCTCTCTCTGAAATGAGAGTGACACTATCTTTTTTACCGCCTAATATAAACGAAGTTATCAAAAATGATCAACCTCGAATTTCGCATTAAATGTATTCTTATAATTAATTCGTATTTAATTACTGAATAAACATTTTACTGTCTCTGTCGTACATATTATTTCGTTTGATATTGAAAATTATTATCCTAAATTATGTCATATAGAGTATTATGGATAAATAAAATTCTTTAAAACCTATTTTATTGTTAGTGTGCCGCCAAATTTTGTAATTGTTAAAAGTGTACCGAAAATAAATAAATAAAATTAATAAAAAAAATAAAAGGTTCAAAATTACTGGTTTATAAGGTGCACCTAAGTTAGAATTATTCTTGCAAAATTATTTCTAGCTCTTTACTTGACCCTCGTTAATTTTTTAAAATAATTTTAATAAATATTTGGAGCCTTCTTATTATACCATATTACGCATAAACAAAATTCATTTTAATAAATTAATCAATTTATAAAACATCAATATTATATACATAAGTATTTTTAATAATTTCATAGAAAATATTCCTCGTTCATAATAAAGAAACACTGAAAAGAGATTTCTTCATTATAATTTGAAAACTATGCTCTTTCTTATATTTTCCAACAATCCTCAGTGCTTTTCTTTACTGACTCGAAATTTTCTAAGACGATGCAAGTATCTTCATCAAGTTAAATTACGGGAAAACTTTTTGGGAAAACATCAGATGAAAATCTTTTTTAAAAAAAAAAGCCCTTAGGTATTTAAATTTTTGAAGTTATACTTCTTTTGGGGCGTTAGAGAAATAGGATGAGGGTAAATTTTTACAATGCGTGCGCACACCGTCACGGATGCTTAAATCCTTTGTCAAGAAATATACAGAACGGGACAAATCATTCCCGCCTTCGAAATTCTCAGAAAAGTATTTTTCTTCACTTCCCTGAAGAAGGAGACACCCGGGTTTGAACCGGGGACCTCTCAATCTGCATTCGAATGCTCTACCACTGAGCTAAACCCCGCGTCAGCGAATCTTTGCTTTGCGTTCCGTAGCAACAGATACGAAAATGCTTTGTCTAGAAATATGCAGAACGGGACAGATCATTCCCGCCTTCGACCCCCTCCCCATATTATTGGTCCTATTGTTCCAGAGCGGGGGTGTTTAAATTTATTTAAATCGTGATTATCTCAGATTTGGCTGGTCCGATTGACTGAAGGTTAGTATCGTTGAACTCGCCTCGTGACCGCCTTTCGTCCTTGGCCCAGCTTGCCCTACTAAAGATTTTTAGAACGATTTTAATCTTGTTCCCCAAAGAAGTATAACTTCTTACGTGCGTTTATAAGTACACACACCCTTTTTTTATATGGCAAGAGAAGCGGTTCTTCATATCATTCGATTATATTGATGGGGTAGTTTTATCTGACAATGAAGCCTTTTTTATAATGCTGAGGAGAGGAGAGAAATGTTACACTTATATAACTTCATAAGCTTGTATGTGCCTAGAAAATATGTAATAATATTTCATACAGTACAATTATATTTAGAATATAATATATACGTAGAGTACTCGAATCTGGATTTAAATTCACAAACGTTTGATTATGAAGCACCAATGATCCAAACAAATAACCGTATCAAGAAAACCTTTTTAAAAACTTCTACGATAATAGACAAATTTGCACAGATTACGCATAAGAAATGAAATAAATTGCATTGAATAGTTTTGTATGTATGTGCTCTCAATATGGAAAATTATAATATACATGCACATGTAGTTTTCAAAAATATAGATGAGAGCCAGGTTTTATAGAATACCATATATTTACATTTCTAAAAGTAACAACTGATTTTTTGATAAAAATAACCATAATCCTCATAAGTATATACTATAAACAATTGTAATGAATTATTAGTTGTCAAAAGAAATAATATTTAATTTGTTGCTTTAAAAAAATTATTTTAAAGAAAAATGATAAATAGAGAGTATTATAGAATAGTCGGGTAATATGGAACAGCTAATTTATATCGTTAAAAAACTCCATAAACATAGTTATTTTTAGCTATAAATGCCACATTTATAAAATACTTAAAAGTCATTTTTTGTTTTGAGTCTATTTACAAAAATCACAAATATAATTTCTCTCTGTTCCAGTACAGTCAAGGGGTCTTTGGAGAATTTTCCGTTACAGAAAATGCATTTAGCATCTTTATTTTCCTTTTCTCTAGTTGATGGCATGAAGTCTGTTACAAATGTTACATCAGAATGGAATGATTCATTGCTGCACGTCGGGTATTATGGAATAATACCTGGTATTCCATAATACCCGACATGTCATCTTGGAAAATGAACCCTTAAACTGAAGGATAAAACATTGTTAGCTAAAAAACGACCACATTATTACACAAAGTACAATTCTTTTAGAGTACATTATGCTTAACTTTACTGTCCAAGTCACATGTGTATTAGTAGTTTAAAATGCTTGAAAACTTAACTGCAAAAATTTTTGAAAATCACAAAACACACTATTTTGCTCTGTAGCAAATGGTATTGCAACAACAAATGATCAACTCTCACTGTAATGCATCATAAGAGTCTTTTTCTTCAGTAGTTCAATGTTTTCCCAAGCATTACAGCTACAAACAGAGCCAAAACCCTGTATTCCATATTATCTAACTAATTTTATTTTACCCGATTCTCATTTATATTCAGTGTTTTGTTTGCCTCTTTTTTGAGTTGTTTAAAGTAGAATTTTGATCAGTTTGTACTTAAAAACAAAGCAATAACGAACTTTCAAATAATCATAGCTCCAACTCCCTAAGTGACAAATATTAAATTTGCTCCAATGATTAATATTTTAATTTACTTCGTGGGAACAGTATAAGTTGTTACTTTTCTCTCCATGCTTCATTTCATAGAAATATTGACGAGAAAAGAGAAATAGATAGAGAACTAGCTAAAAATAGAACGTCTGAAGCATAAATCACAAATAAATGAATCGTTTCTATCTTAATAAGACACATTAGTATCCGCATAAATCAATATAATTATCGTGTTCTAAGTCATTAATTCTACAGATTCCAACAAATCGCGGAAACACTTTATATCATGTCTGCACGAAGATTAATATAATCAATGCTCAACAACACTTAGTTTCAATCTTGAAAAATAAATGACTTTCGATATTACTTCTGAAACAGTTATTTTTAGAAACCATCATATCTTAATGTTTGTTATGTTTGTATTGTCTGTATCGTCTCAGAATATCATAATCGATATCGTCTCGTGCACATTTTTTTTAGTATCACTAAGACCTTGTAGACTAAATTTAGTTCGTCTTAAGATGTCAATAAACATAATCCTATGAACATATTGTCGGACTAAAAATAGAGACGTTTGATATAAATCTTTAAATCTGTGCTTTCTTTTTCAAATCTTTATATCCTGTAGTATAGATTTTCGTTTTATATTATTGAATATTTTTAAACATCCATGGAATAAAAATAAGTGAAAAGTATTATGTGATCATCAATTATTCTGCAGGTTTTTGTTTTAAAGGAAAGTCTGGAATAGTTTTTCATTTGTTAATTATTACTTTCAATCTAGAATTTCTTTTGATTTACTTTATTTATTAATTTTATTAAATATCCAATATATTGTATAAATAGATAATTTAAAATAAAACAATTTTTTGAAAAATACGGTTAATATACCTAAATCAAAGAAAATAATTTTAAAAAAATCATGTGTTATTAAATGAAACTATTTCTTAGGTGAATGTATTTTTTACATTTGTAAAGTATAAAATTACTATTTTTTTTTTAAAAAAAATTTTCACGTAATTTCTTTCTTTTACTGAAAGTCTCGTGAATTATAATAATAAAGATAGACACATTATTATCATGGGGTTTTCTTCAAGTTAAGAGTTAATTACAAAACTATGTTTATTTTAAAAAGATATTATATTGCCCTTCATTTAAGTCAAATTTTACATAAAAAAATAATGATTAAGTTAAAAAAATAACATTAAAATATAACTCCAGCAAAGAAAGTTATACAAAAAAAATGCATTTTTCATTATTCCATTCTTAACTTAACTAACTTAAGTCAATGTGATTTAAATAATATTCTCCAAATTTCAATGAAAGAAAAGAAATAGATCTGATATTTTCTTACTTTTCTCTTAATATGTGAAATATCCTTCCATTCATGTTGAAATTCATAAAATTTTAGTGGCTTTTGAATGGATATCCAGGGCTCCAAAACATCGCAAATGAGTCTCGAGGAAACAGAGAAACTCATGCAAATTCACATGCAAAATGAAAAAAAAATGGTCTCAAAATTTCAATGATACAACATCTATGTACTCTTAAATTAAAGTCTTCTTGGTTATTTAGGAATATGAAAATTAACTGATAAATTCATGATTAGATCCTAGTACTCTTTAGACATATAGCTGTATGCTTCATTTTGCATTATTATTGCTTAAAAAATGCTTTATAATTAAAGCCAGTGTATTTTCAACAAGGTTCGAATTATTTATTTTTTTAAAAGATTCGTAATTTTGAACTCTGCAATATTTTCTTGCTAAATTATCTCAAATTTAGTGTGCTTTTTTTCTTCTCTATTCTCTAGTGTTGTTTATCTGAAGTGATTATCAAGTTGTTGGCATGTGTGGAACAATACTTTCTGTATTTCATTTAAGGGAACTGAAACAACATTCAAAGCTGCAAATTATCTGACAAGTTAATCCAAATTTACTTTATAGAATTCAAGTGAAAAGAACAAAATGACCATTCTAGTGGACTATTCCAAATTAAAACAAAAGTTAAATTAGATCAAAAGTTTATTTTTAAATAACTTTATCTTGCATTATAGGGAAACCTTACCAACAAAAACCAACCAACACAGGGCAAGATATGTTCACATACTGATGGAAAATTTCCCATATTTAACTATTTGGTGCTTTTTTACTGAGCATGCAAAATTTTAGTGCATTAATATTCCAAGCTCTATACAGTTGTTTCTCAATATTATTAATTCTCTTAGATGGCAATTAGTCTCTTGTTCTCTCGTTTCAAAATATCTGCAATATTTTCCACTGGAAAAATGACATTAACTATAAACCAGATTGCCAATCTTGTGTTATTTAAGTGACGTGCTCTGGAACCCAATTTTAACGAAGAATTTCTCTTTGTGTTATTTTTAACAGGTTTAACTCATTTCGTCTTATTTCATGTAAGGCTTAAGCATAAAGGCACCCTCCAATTGTGGTAACATAAAATTCTATAACAAACAAAACTCCAATTATGTCTCCTTAAACAAAAGGTAAGAAACTATCTCCAGAAAGTGTCGTAACACAGGAATGACCTGAAATCACTTTCCTTGAAACAAAGTTTTCAAATTCAATCTCATTCCTTGTTGATAGACATTAAAATGCCAGACAGCTTTAGTTTGTGATAAGCCTTTTTAATCCCCGAGATCATCTTATATCACAATAAATTAAAAGAATGGTATCTATCCGACATGCAAATAAGCAAGAAATTTGAATACTGGCTTAGTATTCCCACACAAATCTATTTTATTGTCAAGTGGAGACGCATTAATGTAACAGTAACGCAATATATTTCTTAAATAATTGGTTTTAGAAAATTGTAATATTGGCTGTGTGTGTATCTAGGACACGTTACCTTATTAGGATATTAGTTTACTAACTTTAAACTTTTTTATTGTTTTATCACCAACGTGATACTTTTCTGAAAGCAAGAAATGTACATTTATGTTAATGTGGAAGCTGAATTAAAAAATTAAAAAATATTAATCGTGAAATTGGAATTCTTATCTTAAGAATGTTTTGAAATAAAAACAAATTATTAAGAAATTGTAAAATTTTATTCCGCTAGTTAAAGAAGTTTGTAATTTTCAATAGATAAACAAAAATCTTACTTTTTCATGCAAAAAAGGAATTCTAATTTTTTAAGACTATTTAAATATTGGAAAAGAAAATTCTTTTTTGTTGGTATGGCAAAGCAATTTCACATTTAAAAAACTGTATGATGTCAAATAGGTAAATAATTTCGTCTAACTGATATTCATTTTAAAACCAAATTTTCTCTTGCAAATGCAAAATATATAAATTTATTCAATGGTTCTAAAAAAAATCTTTTTTTTTAATATAAGCAACAGATTTCAATTAAAGTGTGTGATTTGATATCATGCACTAGGAATAAGTTTCTTTGTTGATTGTTTTCTCCTTGTTGATATGCACAGAAAAGACAAAACAGTATTTTGCGGATTTTTGAAAAGGAATCGGATTTAAGTTTAGAGAAATTCAAAAGACTTCCTTCAATGTTAAGTTTTCTATTTTTACATAAAATTATCCTGGAATTAATAAGGAAAAGTATATTTTATTTATTTAAATGTCCGTGCTCAGGGAGAAGATTATTTGGTACGCACTGAATAAAAATGCTGTTAAAAATACATTTAATGAAATTTAATTTTAATCTCTGACAAGTTTCTTTCATTTAACATTTTAAAATTTTCAGTTAAGTTATATTACAATTTTATTTCTATATAAAGAATATTTTTTCTTACTTATGAGTGGTGGATATTTTAAAAGTAATATGAATTGAACAAAATTTTATAAATAATTTGCTTTGAACTCCATTATCACATCAAATTTTTCATTGTAATTTTTGCAACCATTGTGACATTTATTTCACTGTTAAATCTATTAAGATATTAAAAATACATAGAAAAAGAGTTTTCTTAATAATTAGTAAAATCAAATAAAACATGTTTGAAAATACAAAAACACTCGCTGAAATTTCAATTATATCTGTTGAAAATAACCACTTGAAGCTAGATCTGGAGAGTAAGGTAGATGGGGTAAAATTCCAACCCGTATCACTTTGATTCCTTAAAAGAACAAATTGAATGAGTGGATGCATTTTCGAATTAAATTCGAATACTTTTAGCGATCCCTTTCTTGGTCAGAGTACCATACAGCTTGTTCAGCCGAATGCAGTAAAGGTGATGGTCTGATTCGTCTCCAAGTAGTCTGTTAAAAAAGACTGTCTAAAAAAAGAAAGAAAACAGACTTCACTTCAGACTTGTACACCTTAGAATTTTTGTGCCCTTCTATTCTTTACTCACCCCTTTGGACGTATTCTTATGTCCAAGATTCATTCCTAGTTGTTAGACACCAAACAATTCACTCTTATCTTATTCCCAGCTATTCAACATCTTCCTTGACTGGTCATATTGTATTTGTTTCTAAAAAGAAAGTGTTCGTAAAACCCGAGAGAATTGACACCTTTTACATGTGTATTTCTTCTTAAATAATTTTAAACACATAATCATAATTAACCCCTCGTCGGGCATCTCTGAGCAAAACAGGATCAGGCGCACCTGTCCCTAGAGGCCCCCTTCCCCCCCCCCATCAATTCCAGACACCGGTAGGGACGTCTCGAGTAAGGTCTAAGACAGTGATTCTCAAAGAGGTCTATATTGATCTCCAGAGGTCTATGACGAACTGTAAGGATCCACTTAAGGTATCCGACTACGTTCGGAGACTTATTTTTTAAATTTTCTAAAAATCCCTAAAATTTTTGCATTTTTAATTTCATTTTTATGCACTATAATAAAAAATACAGTTAGAAAAATTATACATACATAACAATTTACAAAAATTTTAACTTTTAAAGAAATTTTAGTTAAATTTTGAACTTTTTTCAAATGCTCTATTTTTAAAAATAATTTATATTTTACAAAAAAAATTGCTGCAGCACATTTTTTAAACATATGTCTAGAGGCTGGACTAAAAGTTTTAAATTATTTCTTTTGAATCAAAAGTTAGAGCTAATCGAAGCTACGAACTATAAATTTCATTTATATTTTCGATACTTTTATAAAGAAATCAACCATAAAATCACTACAAATTGATCAATTTCTTAGATTTTAGTCCAGCCTCTAGGTAATACTATTAATAACATTTGTGTAAAATTTCATGCAAGTATCTCTACTGGTTATTTAGATATCACATTTGAAATACCAAGAAATTTACAAAAACATAGTTTTGAGAAAAATGAATTTAAACTTTAGAAATGCAATTTTAAAATAAACTATTACTAGTACATACTTAAAACTGTCCTGATTTATACAACACACCTTCAGACTTTGATATTTTATTAAATTTTTTCTTTCTTTGGGCCCTATTTTTTTTTCTGGCTGATTTCGAACGAGGTAAAGAATGTCGTTTTGAGTCATTGACTCGAATGATGTCGAAAGATTTGTAGTTACGCAAGGTATAGTAACCTGCATTTATGCCAAGGGCTTTCAATACCTCCAACAAACCATTGAAACCCTTATTAAAAATAATAACGGCAATATAAGCACCCAAAGAGAATGTTTTCAGCTCAATAAAAGTTTCCTTTGGAACAATTTGCCACAAACAGCCATTGAACGACTCATTTGCATTTTGGGTTTTACCGTGGAGACACTTCTGTAACAATTGTTTATCACACAATTTCATGTACTCGGATTTAACTACATTTAAAATTTTTGCAGAAAGACCTGCACTTTTTTCTAAAAATCGTTTGCCGGTTGCTTTTGAGCGCTGGTATGCACACCAACTATCAGCTCCGATTGGACACTGTCCATGCATGGGTTTTTCACGGCTTGAGCAACAGTGAAAAAATGCCGCTATGGTAGCACTTTGCATTGCCTCGATGTTATGAGTATTACTTCTAATGGCAATGCCATAGTAGTTTTGGATTTTATCGATCATAACATCAGTGAGTTTTCCTTTCCCACCGAGGCTTTTCTGGGTTTTTTTAAGCTTTCTTAGCCGGCTACCTACTCTTTTTTGGATGTGTCCTATACACTCATATTTGGTGACACTGTTGATACCGTACATATCTTTCACTGCAAGGTATCCTTGGGAGTCACCATCACCATAAAAATGAACGTATTTCAGATTTCTCGTGGTACAAGAACGCTCGAAGATTCTGTACCCACCGACGGATTCCATGCTTGAAGCAGATCCAAGATGATTGCAAGAACATGTATGTTGAACTGGACTCTTAGAGTTCTTCAATGTATTGCAAATTCTGCAAAATTTTGACATGATCTCCAAATCTAAAAGCTTCCCAGTGTCAATGGATAATACTGCAACACAACCATTCAGGGATGAATGACCACGTCTTTGCCAAGTACCATCAACAGATACTCCACATTCTGCAACTGCCGTGTTGGAACAATTTTGCAAGTTTCTCACTTCTAAAGCAGCGTCATTCATGGCATCTTTAGCTGTTGATGTAACTGCATCCAAGAGCTTTTTCTCACATAGTCTGTATGCCCCTTTTGTTACACAAGGCATATTCAACGTAGCACACAGCTTTTTAGCAGACGAATATCCTCTTCCAATTACTCGCATTCCACAAACAAATTGCAAATTTATGGCACTTTGCTTGTTTAACTTCTCAGTAGATGAAA
>BMAV01025875.1:77557-97392 GCA_019973955.1 Trichonephila inaurata madagascariensis
TATATAGTAAAATAAAATAAAAGTGAAGAAGTACTAGAACCTACAGTGCTAAAGCAGGAAGAAATTGGAATTCACCAGACACAACAAATGTAGATACAAAAAGTCTTTGGACTAAACTGGAGACCTATTATGATTTCTAAGGCTGTCGCTGAATTAGGCCATCGAATTAGGGTTAGCAATGCTTTATGGATCCAAACTTCCCCGTACAGCTGAAATTTTAGACATAATAGGGGGAAAAAACCCACCCAAGTTGAAAAGTTAAGCCTAATGCAACACGTGGAAGAAAAACCTGATAATATTTTTAAATGAAATTAAGAAAAGAGAACAATAATGAATCTCTAAAGGAGAGGAATAATAAAAAAATTTGTATATAGAAAAAATTAGGATAAAAACTTACATGTAAAATAAAAACTGGAAAACAAAAATTCAACCTTCTACGATAAGATCCCACGCGATATATATATATATATATATATATATATATATATATATATGTGTGTGTGTGTGTGTGCGTGTGTGTAACTCAGTGTTTCTCAAACTGTAGGGCGCACCCCAGATAAGGGTTGATATCCCTGTGTGGGGGGTGCGAGCCTATTGAAGATTTGAAATATAAAAGATTTAAGGTAAATATCAATGTACTGAAAGGAGAAGCAAAACAAAATACATTGACAAAACAGATTTAAATACAGATTCACTCTGGTATAATATATTTATAAATGTATCAGTACTACACAATGTTTTTGAAAATTAATTTATCAGTACTAAATTTAAAACAAATTTAATAATTACTAATGTCTCTCATGGGCTTGTCAAATGCAAAATTTAATTCTTATCTTAACAATTTGTATGGTTTATGATTAAAGTCGTATTATGGCTTTAGCGTCAAAGTACATTTTTATTGTGTTAAATACATTGTTATTGAATATGGGTTGGCGCGATGAAAATAATGATTGAAAATTGGGTCGCAAATATTGAAAGTTTGAGAAGCACTGGTGTATAAGTGTATGAATGTTTTATAAATAATATCAAACTTTTCTCTTTGTTGATATGCAATATATAACTATCAACAGTTTAAGTATGAACTGCCGAGAAGTTTGCAAGGTTTTTTTTTTATAAGCCGCATATTTAACAACTTAACTTGAAAATAAATTAAGTTTCTAACGTATTCAAAATTATTAAAAGCAACTTGATTGTCTTCGTTTCTTGAAGGATTTACTTCCGAGCTCTGCTGAATAAAACTTCATAGCAGTGCATGTACATGTTTTCCGCAAAGTATACAACAGACAATATCTTTCTCTAGTCTCTCTTGAAAAAAGAATAAACAAATACTTCCATCGCTTCACTCATTCTTATATAGAAATATTTCAGTGTATTCTTAACAAGATTAGTTGTGTTACCTTACATGGGGTTGATCTTTCTTTTGATAAAATATATCCAATATACTCCTTTATTGAAGTGCATGAGTATGTAAACAAAGAAGATTTTTTCAAGCAATAAAATGCATGTCTCTATTTATTCAATATACATAGAAAATGATATATTATTACATGTATGTCGGCTTTTTCCTGTACTGTCTGTATTGAAATTACTATGACTTTGCATAAAGCGAGCAAAGCTGATATAAGCATCGAATCATAACTTAGACATTACAATAACGTTAAAAGTTGAACTCTGTTAAGGTATCCGACTACTTGCGACAACTTTTTTTTAAAAAAAAATGAAGATATGGAGATTTTTTTTTGTGTGGTTTTTAGATTTAATTAGTACATTTTAAGAAAAAAAAGGCTAAAATTAAGAAGAGAAAAATTAATTTTTACTACTAAAATGGGAAAAAATGGGTAAAAATTGACAAAAATTAGATAAACGCGGCCCTCTCTGTACAAAAAGTAAAGGAACTAATTCTCAATTTTTCAATTTTAATGAGTTGCTTTGCTATTCCTTTTTGAAATGATCTTTAGGATAAGTGATATTTTAATTTTTACAAAAACTAGAGCACTTTATCTGATTTAATATATGAAATTGCTTAAAAAATATTCACATAAAGAACTGTAAATTTTGTAATAAAACAGTGATTGATAAATCTGAAGGTTAAAACACTTCTACTGTTATAAAGAATATACACAAAACATTTCAGCAAATTATTTTAAAAACTTTTTTGAGCAATCGCTGTTCCCGTTTGAATTTTTCGAAAAAAAAACCCATTTCGAGTGAAACGCATTTTAAAGTTCGACATCTTATGTAAAGCTTTGGCATCTGCTTTTACTAAAACACTTGTAGTTTTTTATCTAGTGAATGGAAAATAAAAATCTTGGTATTTTTATAAAGCTAATAAGATGACCTATAAAATAAAACAATAAAAAAAACCTGTCAGTTTTTTTAAAAAAAGCATGATTTTAGAGTAATTGGATACCTTAAGACATTTAAATATTCAATGAAAAACTTATATATAAGGCATATTAAATTTTTCTTTAACGTCAAGCAGGGTATTAGTTATAATTAGTCTGAATATTTCAACATAAAAAAATTGTTAAGCCTCAGATGTGCTATTTTGCTAGCAGTTTATGATTATGTGATGACTTCTAGTTTTTACAGATCACAATTTTTAAATTTGAATGTATTATTAAAAAAAATTTCTTTGTAGAATAATACTTTTTGTATATTGCTTGAAATGTATCATGCAATATAAATGTTTTATGGTTCAGTTTTGATTTACTTCATGCAATATTGAAATGTAAATATACTTACCATAAAGAAGGTTTAAAATTGAAAAAGATGTCACAAGTTAACAAAGGAGAATACAAACTTTTTTCCCCAATGGGCCTGGATTTTAGCAACTTGGCCTTTGAAGACATGGCGAGTCCCCAAATTTGAGAGCCATTTCATGGTGGTACATTTAGTGGTGGCCTCGTTACCAAACAAATTGCCAACTCTCGTAACCAATATAAACTTAGATTAGCAATATTATTGTGGAGTAGCTCAGAACAAATTTAGATATCATTATATGAGACTTTTAGAGTAATTAATAATAACGAACATTAATAAAATTATGGCAAAACACGAGCACATTCAGATGTCGATAATTTTTTTTATTAGAGCAGAATATGCTTCTATACGAAAGGAACTTTGAAACAATGCATCTCAAATGATGAACTAAAAAGTTTCGTTCAAGATATTTAAATGTAACCAACTCAAAACAAAAATGCTTACCAAAGACTGGTTGATAGTTCTTAATTAGATAACATGTTTTCCTCGGAACTCCTATAAATTATGTAGTTTGTGTTATCTAGTTCTTGTGCAAAGTATATATATCTTCTAATTTAAGATGTTAATTTTCCGTTTGTCTCATGACGGGATCTATTACTTATCAGAGTAGCACTATTTAAAAACAAAATATTTTTGCTTTGAAATTGCAATAAATTTAAATCTTCAAAGAAAGCTGGGTTTTTTTTTATAATTGTGAAGGTTTAAGGAATAAATTAAATTGATATTTATAACAAAGGGATAATACATTTCAGCTATCAGTTAATTCAAAAACTATTCACTATTGAAAGAAAGTTAAAAATATTTTATTATATGTCAAATCTTTTATCTGACAGATTCAATAAGATTTTCACAATGATCAAGTTAATTAATTAAAATATTAAAAAAAATAATAAAGTTATATAACAGCTCTGGGGACATAGGAATAGCATCTAACACCTTATATTTTACTTAAGATTTTCCATTCTTCATAGAGAATATTAAGGGTTCTAATTAGACATTTACATAATTAAAACCGAAAAAAAAATGTAAACAAATTGTTTTAAAGATATTAAACACTAATTTATTTTCTATTCCACCTGCAAATAAAAAAATGGCTCAATAATATACTTTCTATCTTTAAATATCTTCTTACGAATAGGGGTCTCAAGGGTGTTAATTTTGTCTCGAGAGCTGCAACTAAGCAACTCTCTTTCGACTAGATATAATTCTTTGAGGTTAAAATTAAATAATTCGATTATTATACACATTATTCCTAAAGGAATTAGGTTTCAAAAGAGTGTAAGATGTTTAAAAGATATAAGAGATCTAAAATTATAATCATATGAAAATAAGAAACATTTTTGTAAGAAATTTTATGTAAAATTTACATTGGGCATGATATTTTATAAAATAGTAGAATTGAAAACTGTAATTTTTTAAAAAACATTATTTTATTTATATAAAAATGCTACCGTGTAATAAAGATATATTCAGTTTTATAAATCAACTTATTTGCAAGTAATTAGAGCTACTATTTTAGAAATACTATGCGCAACATCAAATTAATATTTCTTACAGAAATATTTCTTATTTTCATATGCATATAAATTTTAAAAAATTATGATTACATTTTGAATATTTTACACTTTTTTGAAACCTCATTCCTTTATAAATAATGTGCAAAAGATTCGAGTTATTTAATTTTAATCTCTAAGAATTATATCTAACCGGAAATTGTTTATTTTTCAGCACTCGAGATAAAACTAACATCCCTGAGACCCCATAGCTAAAAACCAATGGGAAATTATTTGAAAAATATATTTGAAATGAAATTTTCTCAGTATAATCATTGATCTTTTTTATAGTAAACTGATTATTGAAAGAAGACTTTTATATGAAATTACATTAACATTGAATTATTGTCTGAAATCGCCAGAAGTGTTAAGAAATCAATTTCGATTGAGTTATATTATGTAAAAGCGGAAAAAAGAGAATTATTTTCACTCATTAATAAGATCCGACATTGTGGCCTAAATTTAAGCTATGCTATTTAATGAAAAGTTCATCGTCTGAATCGTATAAAGTAATTTATTTTTCCTTTACTTGTCATTTGTTATTATGTTTGCCATCGTATTTTTACATTTTATTTGTTTTTACTTCTTGGCCCTAAGAACTATCATTTCAATTACTTTTTTCTGGAATTATAAAAGCAGAGAAATCCTCTCTTATATTTGTTGCTTCATTTGTGGATTGGTTTTATCTATTTTATTGATTCTACCTCCAGTTTTATAAGACAGATTTTTTGTGGTTTCGTTTACTTTCAAAAGTTTTTATAAATGTATAACAATTGAATCTAACTACGGCTTCTATATTTTTCCTACATAAGATTCCTCTCTAAAATAGTTGGAAAAAAAAGGATTAAAAGGGAAATTTATTGATATAAATTTGGGTCGTATATAGAAAATATTTTGTTCATTTAATAAATCTGACATTGATTTTAAAACTGAGGCTTAAACAGCTACTAAATAGTAGTTTCGATTTGCAAGGTCTTTTTTTTTAACCATTTACATTTACATAGCTGTCTATTTTTTTACCCTTAGGTAGAGGTTTATTTTATTTTTTAATTCATAACTAGAGATTACTTTATATCAGGCTTAATTGAAATGATATATTGAATCTTATTTATTTTTAGAGAATCCGGTTTGATTCCTGGTTTTAAATCCATAAAACTTTCACTCTACCTTCCTTGGAAATTAAATGAGGAAATTTTATTGAAATCTATGAAGTGAATACAGATACTATGAACTGAATAAGTAGCATCTTTTTTTTCTGTAGTACCATATATTTCGGCATATTACACACCCCTACACTTTCAATCTACGTTTAAAAGAAAAACATTATGCATATTCGTCTTATAATGCACGCACCCTTTTTTTTACGAACAAACCTGAACTGCAGTGATTGAAGTCATTTGTTCTAAGTATTATACCAGACTTTTGAGCAACGGTATACTTCTAGAACTGAAAATCTAAAAAGCAAGGGGAAAAAAAGGTGTTAGAAGGTAAAGAAAAACATTTACTAAAAGAAGTAAAATGCATCGTGTTTGTTCAAAAATATTATTCGAGTGGATAATAAAAGCATGGAATGAAATTAAAAATTATTTTCAATTTATAATTTTTAAAAAATTTAGTAAATCTAACAATTTAAATGAAATAGAAGATGTTTATTTATTTATTTCAGAATAACAGTGATGATGAAGAAGATATAACGGACCTGAAGATAAACGGAAGACGAATATGACGAACTTTTTATTTTATCCAATAATGAAAGTTTATGAAGTATGCCATTTCCTTTAAATACACAGTATTTACATATATGTATTTCAAACAGCTCATGAAGGCCAGGGCCTACTGTGCCCATCCCAGTATACATGACGTTTATGCGCTGAGGTGCATGAGCAGATGTCCCGATCAGGTGTTCATTCTGAAGCGAGACCCCCGGTGTTTAAGTCCCCAATCAAGCTCGGTACTCCTTTATTGACCCAATGCAGTAGGAATGAAAGGCTGAGTCGACCTTGCCAAGCCAGGAATAGAGCTCTGACCTGTGGTGTAGAAGCGCGATACGCTACCACTCGACCACTGGACCTCACATTATATGTAGAAATCTATTTTTTAAAAATGTTTATATTCTCTTTATTTTCAAAGCTATCATTTTTATATTCGGCGTATAACGTGTATTCGTAAATTTCGCTCTTATTTTTTGAGGTAAAAGAGTGCCGCCAGATATACACCGAAATGTACGGACTATTGAATTGCAGGCATCATATCAAAATTAGTAATATATTAGAACGTTACGTGAAAATTTAATTTTTATTACTTTGAGAAATAAAACTCATAAAAAGAAAGATACAGTGAAATACGTTTAACACGAAAACGCTTACGATGAAATATCGGTTAACTCGAAATAATACAACGGTCCCGACAAACTACCATGTATTTTCATGCATTTCTTTTTTTCTTAACACGAAGAGAAAATCGTTTTTCACACAAAGATTTCCCTTCTGTTAATGAACAAAATACGGAAAACACCAGCCTGCGCAGGTGAGATTAAAAAGGGTGTGAACTTTTATTTCGCTTAAAATGAAGATGGAGCTTCTTAAGGCTGTTAAACAGAAACGGAAGACTAAAACAGAAATCTGTATTACTAACTCTACAACAACTGAAGATTTTGGTGTTGCTAACTATAATAACTAAAGATTTTGGTATTGCTAACTCTACATTATCATCAATAATTAACTTGAAAATTTTGCGCTAAATGTCATTAAGTTCTTGTAAATGTTTTTGTTTAATTGATTTTTATTAAATGCATGCATATATACATATCTATGTAAATAAATTGTACTCTAATGAACTTAATTTTGCTTAACTTGCATTACCCTTTAACATGAAATTCTTTTAACACTAAAAACTATTTCAATCCACTCAGTTTCATGTTAAACGATTTTCACGGTAAAAATAGAGAGGATATTTATGCCCTAATCGATCAATTGCATTATTATTTCAAGTTGTGTGTTTACTACCATTTTTTATAATGCAATTTTTTATAATGTAGTTTAGAAGAAATAAATGGGCGACATTTTATTTATATATATATATTTTGTCAGAAAATAATATAAACACACATGCTGTTGACCAATATAAATAACAATTCTCACAGCTTGTGCTTTTTT
Source organism: Trichonephila inaurata madagascariensis (assembly GCA_019973955.1). Classification (NCBI taxonomy): domain Eukaryota; kingdom Metazoa; phylum Arthropoda; class Arachnida; order Araneae; family Nephilidae; genus Trichonephila; species Trichonephila inaurata. Next base: position 85,029 of record BMAV01025875.1, read on the forward strand.
ATTATTATTTGATTTTATTTTTGATTTTGCTTAAAAGAAGAATATGCACTTTATGAATAAGCCCTACACATTTTTAGATTAATGAAAATAATAATTAGTTTTTTGAATAAATTATAATGAAATAAAAATGTACCCCTAAAGATAAATACGGAATACTGATATAACGCTGGCATTCAAGCATTTGACAGGGGTGCGAAAACTATGACAAAATGTTTCCCCCTTTTACTGATAATCTCCAGGCTCTAACAAGTTTTTATTCAATAAGGAAATCACTGCACGCTCACTAATTTTCAACAAAGCTGGTGTTTTCAATAGCAATAATCTAAGCATCTCTCGGTTCTAATTTATACCGTTTCCATGACAACCACACGAAACCCAACTACCCCTGCAGGGTTTGGAAATGCAGAAAAGTAATCACTCTTGTTTTGTTAAAAAATAGAAACGCCTCCAATGAATATGTTTAGTCATAAAAATATTTCATCGGTCGGAAAATTTAAATGGAATTGTTTTCTCAAACCTATGGATCTTTACAAGCTATGCAAGCATTCGCCAGCAAAAATACTTCGCAGTGAAGATCATAAATTATGCAGGAAGTATTAATTTTCAGGGTGTGAGTCACATTCTAAAGTTAATATTTTTTCTTGGAAAAAGAAGGTGTACGAAAAAAAGCGATTATTTCCAGTTTGGGAATATATGTCACTGGCTTGGAGTAGTGGAAAATAATTTCGTTTTCGATTATAAAAATAAGAATTATGGGTTTTTTAGATTTATTTGAATTTTTATTCTCTACGAAATATCATGTAAAAATAAATAAGAAATAAGAAATATCACCAATAACAAAATTTTCAACTTGACTACCTAAAACTGAAATGAAAAATGTGCTAAAAATAATTTATCCTCAATATATTATGTATATTCTGATATCAAGTCTCCCAATTCTTGATCTGAAAAGGTCAGCGAAAAGTAAAAATTCCGGTACTTCAAACAATAAATTAAAGATTTGTATCAAATAACGAAACAAGATTGTGTACCTGATACAGTAATAAAAATGATAAGAAAAACCTTTTTATAAAGCAATCATATTCATAGCAGTCAGCAGAAGTAAAAAGCTGTGAGAATTAAAAACACTTAGTTGTATTTTTATAGCACTGATACCCATACGATATACTGTGTCAAACACAAGGGATAAAAAAATCAGTTTGACAAAACAACATTTTTCTAAAAAACTAATAGTGCCAGATAGATTTTAAAAACCTTTAAGGAAGTCATGCGATTGTCTTTTGATAAGTTAGCTAGCAGGAACATCTATAAAGTAAGTAATGTAAAATTTTGAAGGAAGAAATGAAAAATGAATTCTGTAATCAAATCTATCAAATCTGTTTATCAGAATCAAACCTTATTGAGCGATAAGATGATTTGAACAACAGAAAATAAGTTGGTGGAAGTGAATTTTACTAGTATAAGACAAGTGCTGACACCCCTTCTCTATTTCCTTCCCTTCGCTTTCTAAAGAACATGAATTAAAATATTCAAAACGAATTAAATTGAAAATAGAATATTCAACCAACATGTGCCGCACAGTCTGGAGCACCCCCACCCCCACAGTCTGACTGTCAAACTCCGAGGATCTCGTACTTGAGTGATTGTGATACGAATCCCACCAAACCAGTGGCGTAACGTACACCTCCGCATCGAAGGGGTAGGCCCCGGAGTTTAGAGGGCCCAAACCCTAACAGACGCCAAGAACGTACCATTTGTAAGATCTGGCTTGGGTTCCCAAGCTTGAATTTGTAAGAGGGCCCAAGTAATCTCCGTTACACCACTGCACCTAGCAATAGGAGTGCCACGAGACGGAACACTAGTAATAACTACATACAGAAATGATCAAGCTACTATATTTATTTATCAATTGGTTAATTTGAAGAGTTATTAGGAACATCAACTAATGTTTAAATAAATCAAACATTTTCTTACCTGAATGACTGTAAACACTCTGAACATTTGCTTCCACAAAATGACAGAAGCTCCGGAGAATACGCTGAGGTCTTTGATCCAGTGATCAATAAGGCTTATCCCAGAAGTCAGCACTAATAAGTGTTTGGATCTCGGTAATAATGTACTACTAGTTGATAAATCTAATCTTGAAACTGCAAATCTCTTCATCGCTAATTTTTCAATAAACTAACAGCTATCTACTTCCACCTTCATCTCTCTCTCGCACTCAATTTTATGTCTTAGAAGCGCTAGTTTTCAACATATATTTCCACTGTCAGATGGTGACAGTTAAACACTAAGTAAGACATCAAAGAATATTACCCCAAGTTCTTTTAAGAGAAAATCCTCTCGAAATAGTTAGTTACAAGGGAGCAAATACATTTTTTACACATAAAGGGTCCTTCTTTTAAAAAAGTTATTTGAATGCAAGTCTTATCAGACCCTTCATTAGCGCTTTTAAACAACTTTTTTCTTCTACATCAGGAGTGGGCAAGTAGTGAACCATAAAGAATTCCATGGCCCTCTTTCAGAATACCAAATAGACAAAAAATGTTACTTATATTTAGGGCGACATATATTTCTGAGCAAAGTTTTACTTTCATGAAGATCAACAATATAGATGCAAGTTGGCTGATATTAATTTACAAGCTGTGATGAGAATTTCAACGAGCAATCTTATTTCTGATTTTTAAAAAATGTAGAAAAGTGTGATGGGTAAGGTTATTTCACTAAGCTGATTCTTAGGTTAAATGTGTTAGCAGTAGATATGAAATCATAACATTGATTTTTACATGATATAATTCATACCTTTTCTGAGATGCAAAGTTAACTAATGATTGCAATAATTTAAAAAAAGATGCGGTCCTCTGGAATCATCCATTTCCATAATGTGGTCCTCGAGAAAAAACAATTGGCCGCCTCATCTCTACATGATATCAAGCAAACCGCAAGCTTTTGGAAGTAGAATGTCTGAACTAATTAGTGATGTAGATGAAAGTGATGATTCCTTTTCTGCAGAATTAAAAAAGTGATTTTTCAAGCGATTCTGACACGGACATTTTGTCAGAGACGGAGCTTGCTGAGCTTCTGCCTTCCACTTTCCACACTCAATCTTCATTTTAATTTTGCTATTTCTTTTCATAAATAATCTTTGTAGTAATTTTTTTTATTATTTTGAAAGTATATTAATGTGTTTTGTCAATGAAAATTTTGGAAAAAAATGAATAGTGCTTACGAAATTTATTTCCCAAGGTAAGTCATATTTTTTTTATAAAATTTCATGTAAGTTAAAGGGAAAACGTTATTACATTCTAGTCTTAATGTAACTGACAACTTGTGTAATAATCAAAAGGGGTACCAAAAATTACGACGTTAGGACTGAAATTTTATTATTTATGCGTTTTTTTCTTAGGCTTAGCGACAAAAACACCCCGTCCTGAAGTGAGTAGTCCTTATGCATTCACACCGTCCCTAGCGAGCGGCTCGCAGAAAATCTTCCCGTCCTGAACGGGATATATCTTAGAAGAGTGGATTTAAGAGAATGCCCCTGCTAAGTATCTTCAGATTATTCGTAAAAATGATTATTCTATGTAATTTTAAAGCGAGTGGCACTTACAAGTACCGCGTGTAGATAAAGGGTTAAATCAGGAGTAGGCAGACTTCTCCAGGACATTGGCTACTTCTAATTTTCTCAAGGTGTTGCGGTCCTCCCTAGTGGTGAAAGTACCATATGTACTTACCTAAATAAAAGGTTATAATATTTTTTGACCAGCTGGGTGACGTTATTGGTTTGTCATTGGCCTTCTGCACCTAAGGTTTCGGTTTCGACCCCGGCCAATGTCGGTGGATTTTCATGATGCAGAAATTCGACAGCGGCTGTGTCGTATGATTAAACGGCATGTAAAAGATCCCTCGAATGTCTGTTTGGCATGGGTGCTATCGGCAAAATTAAGCCCTAGCACAGGTTCGCATCGTCAGAGCTCAGGTGTCCCCCTCTGGGAAGAAAATTGGGTGTCAAAATTACTTGTGGCAATTGGTATCGCATTTATGGCACCACGGTAAAAAGTAATACCAGCACCTGGGGAATGTACTAGGTGTGGAAATGTTAAACATTACTCTTTTAATACCAAGTTTAAAGTAAAATATAAGATACAAACGGTAATATTAATAGTCACAAATACAATATCAAATGATGCATTTGTTATCAAACAATTAAAAGTACATTAAAAACAGATCATTTTCATCTAAAACTAGTTCTCGTAGTTATAGTCAGCAGAAGACAGTCTGCATACTGTCCGCCAATCTTGAATATCTTTGTATACAATTATTAACTGCTAATCCTGCACTGGATTCTAAGTGGTCATCTGCGAGATGGAACGATATGTTGTCTTAATTATATTCATCGTTGAAAATGCAGATTCACACTGATAGGTAGAGTTAAAGAACGATGTTAAATGAAATTCAACTTATTTTAAATTTAGATAATTTATACTTTTTGCCCATTAGATTTTAAAAGCTATTTTTAGGTATAAATATGAAAAGTGTTAAATGATCCCTTATTCAAAATCATTATATCCTAAATGATGATAAATACAAAAAAATACTGAATCTGAAAGCTACAAGACACTGAATACTTACAGAACACCTCCGTGTCACCATATAAATATGATATCTTTTTAAATGTTTTCATAGAATAAAGCTTAAAACAAAATATTTTCTCTGAAAATCTCCATGAAAAGAAATAGTACTTCGTTCTTTTTCTCAGAACACCTGGGAAATCTCACAATCTTAGAAAGTCTTCTTTTTCTGATTTACATTTTTCAAAGAAAAGAAACAATAGGACATATTTCCAACAACGGAAAAGAAAAATAATATAGACTGCTGTCTTTGCTTTCTGAGCTTCCAAAAAGTATTAAAAAAAATACGAAATCGCATTGGATTCTTATCCAAACTTTGAGAGTATGAAAAAGCGTTCAGGTTTATTGCTTTGAATTCCGACAGCGATATTATAATCGTGATACGAATTTTGATTATTCTTTCTGGAATTGTAATAAGCTATGTGAAAACTGGTAAATTGATAAAAAAATATCTTTAAATAAAATGTCAAATAAAGCTTAACTGTGTCCAAACAATAAAAAAATTATAACTGTGAAAAATGGAAAAAAAAAAATCGTAATGAGAAATCAAGATTATTTGTATAGATTTTCACAGAAAAGCTTAATTTTAATATGCAGACGAAAAACAGTCTCATTAACTATCATTAACAGAGATTTAAATAACTTGGAACAAAAAAATCTGAAGTCTATACTAAATTTAGAATAGAATTAAAAAAACTAAAATGAATGAGAGTTTATTAACGTCGTTCTATCAAGTAACAAAAAGGCCATTGACAACGGATCTCGTAGTTTTGAACCTCGGGAAAGTGACGAAGACTACACCGGAGATGGCACCATATTCCTAACAATCACACCACACCAATGAGAGGACATTGAACCTCGATAGATTTAACATGCATCAGCCCCCACCACAAAGCGGGCCTTTCGACCCTGCGACAGTTCGGACACAAGTTCATCACCATAACCATAGTCACTAAAAAAAATACTACTAGAAGAGGAGGATGAATATTGGGACAAGAAAGTAACACAACAAACAGAAAATGTAACTTGGCAGGATGAACGAAACGTTCAAGGTATTTAGATGATGTTTATAGTTTAGATGTGGAGCTTATTTGTCTACGATGGGATAAAGTAAACATGTCATTCTCTGAATGACGACCGAGATAGCCGAATGGCCGGGTTGCGAGTTCATAGTTTGTGTTATTTCTGTTAAGTCGTGTGCATGAGATCTGTGATGCCTCTTAAGAATTTACTGTATAGAGAGAGTGACATCCATTAAAGTCCTCAGAAGAGGATATCTCATAAAAAAGCAAGGAGAATTTCTATATCGTTTTGTTAGTTTCACATCTTTTGATGCGAACTATAAATGTGCTTTACTACAAAATTTTATCATTTTTGACCATGCCTAAGAAATTTAAATCGTAATAATTTCATCAGTTTCATTATTTAGCACTACATAGTAGAAATTTTATTACTAGCACTCAGCGTGAATCTCTTCTCATTATGATAAACGCAATAATGTACAAAACTTCCACAAATTTTCAGATTGTGCTGTAATTCCGAAAGAAAACTGGATGATTTGAAATTCCCGCTGCAGAGGCACACAATGTAGCACTTATAAATTGATGAAAACATGGTAGACGAGAAACAGCATTGTACGCATACATTATGGAACAAAGCAGATAAAGGCTTTATTGACATAGTAACGATATTAAAAAAACATTACATAGTCATGAAGTAGAACAAAAATCGAAAGTCCCTTAGTAAGGGATATGACATCCCCTATTTGCAATGGTTGCTTGACACCGTCTGTTCATACTCAATACCAAATTATTCACCATTTCTTGAGGTTAGACTTGCCATTCTTTAATGATCATCTATTTCAGCTGTATGGTTTTCATTGGAGGATACGATCTTGCTGCCAGGTTTCTTTTCAAAGAATGCTACACATGTTCAATGAGATTTGAATCACGGAAGTATACTGGCCAGTTTTTTCTGCAGATATTCTCTCTTTCTCTAAAATCCTTAAAAGCAGAGGTGCTATTCCCAGAAGTGTAAAACAACCACTCACGGACCATGCTGCCGTAGCGAAAAAAGTGGAGGACTTTGTCCTACAACATGGAAGGGCAACTCCCCAAATGATCATGAATGAGATTGATCTTAGTTATGGCAAAATGTGGAAAATTATTCAAGAAGATCTGAGCATGTCAGAGGGCTGTCTCGGTGAGTCATACAATAAATGACTTCTTTTCAGAATCAAACAAGGAGAGACCTTTCAAGAAAGATGATGAACCTTTCCGCGAGCAAGATGAAAGAGTCTTTTGTTCGTGGATGAATGTATGGATGAATTTTTGATTTGTCAATATGATTCAGAAGCCAAAAAGAGGAACAAGGTGGGGAAGCACAGCGAGTCCTCCCCCAAGAAGACTTAAGTGCAGAAGTCTTTAAGTAAGGTAGTGCTTCTCAAACTTTCAATACTTGCGCCCCAATATTCAATCAGAATTTTCATCCCCCCCCCCCCCCTTCAGTAATACAGTAACAATGTATGTATTGAATTCAGTGTTATAATATGATGCTAAAGCTAGAATACGTCTTAAACCTCTGAAGTGCCACCGGCGTATATAAACGTCACACTCAGCCAGAACGTTATTTTATATATAAGTCTTTCTGAAGTATGATCTTTTCTGTGCACTGCTATCTATAAAATTATTCCGAAGGCTAAGGAATACAATAAAAGAACCTTGACAGTGTGTCCGGTGGCATTGGGAGCGAATGGTGGGACTTTTAACTGGCAGTTAAGGGATTAATTATAAACCGAACAAAAAAATATCAATATAAGTGTTAATTTTTGTACATAATTTTATACATGGTGGGTTCACTGGTAATTATTAAGTTTGTTCTTTGTATTGTTGAATTAGTTATCAATTGCATTGTTTAGTATTGATACATTTATAGATATATTTTGTCAGTGTATTTTATTTTGAATTATGTCAGAATGTATTTGTTAACTTTCAGTAAAATAGTAATTTTTTAAATAATTTTTGTTTTAGACTTTTCAATATGCTCGCGGCCCTTCGTAGAGTTATCACGCCCCCCAAAAGGGATGGGGGTGCTCCACAGTTTGAGAAACTCCAAAGTAAGGTAATGTTGTATGTTTTTTTGGGACTGTCATCTAAGCATAATACTTGGAGAAGAGTTTGACCATCACTAGTGCTTATTTCTGCAAACTCCTGAAAAAAAGTACATGATTTTGCCACATTAGGCCTTTTTCCAGATCTCGCTCCAATGACTTTTATTAACGACTTTTTAGTAATTCTTATAAATCAAAAAAAAAGACATTGTGGAGTTTGGGGATTTGACATCACAACTGACACCATTTAAGAAATGGTATAATGGTTTTTGAATCTGATGTTCAACAATGATGGCCTTCGAAAGGTCAAGAAACGCGAGAAGAAATGTGTAGCTCTGGATGGTGACTACGTGGAGAAGTTTTAAGCATAAGAAACAAAAATTAAGTTTTTATCTCGATTATTTTTAGTAATAGTTAAAATATTATTCCCGTTTAAGCCATGCTCTAAAAGGGTAAAGTGTTATTTGAGTCATTATTAAAAATGCAATTTCTTTACTATTCAAATAGTATTAATTTTAACTATATTCAGGGTGTCTAAATTAATGTGTTAATGTATGCTAAAAATATGTAAAATAATTAAATATTTAAACGACAAATTTAAAAAATTTATGGTTTAAACTAAAAACAACTTTTAGAATTTCATTGAATGTTATCGGTTTATGTTTAAATAAGAGCGCGTTTTCAAGTAAGAATTCAAAAATCTCTATTATTGCTGATAACATTTGAAAATACTGCTAAACGAACTTAATAATTCATCGCACTATGTATAAACTAAAATGTAATTAAAAATAATAGAAACATCTTTAACATTGATTTTAAACAGTTATATTATAAATTATTCTATAAATTTTAGAATAAAATGGTCGTACAAAATTCAGTTATTTGTTGCAAAATAAATATTTGATTTACTCTATTAAATTTGAAAATCAAATTAATTATTTCTGAAATAAATGGAAAGAAAACACATAATGCAAAGGAAATATTCTAAATATCTAATGAAATTTAATATTTACTTGATTTTTTTTATTATTATGGGTATACATATTTGAACGAATGCCATTACATATTTTAATAAATATGTACTCTTTACTTATTTTTAATAATATAGATATGCATATTTTTAAAGAATATAATCCATGAAACCCAAAAGATGCTTTTGATTATTATGTAAAAAAATTACTTCGATTCCATTAATTAATATCAGAAAAAAACTAAAAAAGCGTGCACTATTCATTAAACTGAAATTCTCCATATGAGCATTAAAATATACAACAAGAATGCTAAGATGTAAAAATAGTTTAGGATAGCCAACACCTAAGACATTGAGAACAACAACACGTGCTTAAGGTATCGATTGAATAAGCATGTAAATGCCTTAAGGGATTTTCTGTCACTTGCGACTAGAAGTTCTTTCCAGGCTTTGCATCTCAAGAGAGATACGGATCCATCTGCAACATGTTCGACTAACATGTTCCATACATATTCAGTGAGGGAGATGATGTCAGAAAAATTTATTCACTTCTTTCTGTAGCATTGATGCTTCTTATTCAGGAAAATGCTTCGACAAATTTATACCTCCAGTTATTTTATTCCAATGGACATGATTTTATATTTTTCCTAAGAAATAGTAAGGGATTTGAAAGAGATGTAAAATGAGAATTCAAATTTGCTATATAAGACATGTATTAATCACAAATGCTTTCCTTTCAATTTTCTTTGATGGTGTTTTATTATTGTTCTATATATGCATATATATACACTGGCCATCAAAATTAAAGAACAATGGCAAAAATAAAATGTAACTAATACTCAATGACAGATTATAAATAGAAATTTATACAAAAACATTGATTAACACAAACTAGAATGTTTTAATGGTTGATTTTTTGCAAAATATTTCAGCTCCTGCAGGGTCTAGGGAGAAATTGTCATCCTAAGGCATTTCATCTCACACATGCTCAATTGGGTTCAATTCGGGTGAGCAAGGTGGCCAATGCATTCGAGTGATACCTTCTGTATGAAAGTGCTCTGATGTTCTATGAGACAGAATATTGTCACTCAGTAACAAAAAATCTAGGCCAACAGCACCCCTAAGCAGTTTATCTCTTGTTATTCTATTACCTCGTACACATATCTTTGAGGGGTTACAGAACCTCTTTCAAAGATATGCAACTCGGTGAAGCCATTTATCATGATTCCTCCCCTTACCATGAAACTGCGGTCACGAAAACGGGATATTTCATGGACTCGGGAAGGAAAGTTACATATTCCTTCCTCTATCCAGTTCAAAATACGTCTAAAATAAGTGTTCAGAATACCTGGACTCGTAAGAAAACGATACGCGAGACCAGTGTTTTTAGCTCCGTTGAACATAACGAAGACATTAATTTCAAAGTGCCCTTCTGGCAGCTGGAGTGAGTGGGACACAAACCATTGGTTTTCTTGCATACAATCCAACCTCGTTAAGCCTTAATGCAACAGCAGAATGAGTAACATCAGCTGATTTGGCAGCCTGAAGGCCTAAAACCAAATCTTTTGCAGTCCCTCCATGGTTTCTTCAGACCGACAATGACAGAATACGGTCTTCAGATGTAGTTATTGTTCATTTTAATGATTTTTTATATCAATTGAGAAAACTAGTTTTTAATACAATGAACAATATTCATAGAGGATTTATGTAGAATTTATAACAAAAGCTCATCATAGTGATTGCTTTAATAAGCTACTTTAAGGAAACAAAGAAAGCATTCCTTAATCTCCACCAGCATAAGTAAAAGAAAATGTGCAGGTTCGCCCCACAAACAAAAACAAACAATCATAGTTAATTTTTGTTGATCATAGCGAAATAATACTTTCCTCGCTCTTCCTATATTAAATATCAAATTCTAGATGCATTTATTTGTAAAACAAGGTAAACATTCTATTCCAATCTCAGCAACTGGACAATGATTCATAGAAACAATTGCTTCAACAGCAACAAATACACTTGAATATCAATTCGATTAACGAAACAACTCGCTCAGAATGTTATTCAAATGAGAATCGCATTTCATGAGCAACGAGCATCCCTTTTTGAAATTAAAAGTGATTACCGACGATGAAAGCAATCGATCGAAGTAGTCGAATGTCATACCCTAATTTCGTCTGTGACTACACTCCGATAATTCCCCGGAGCTTGGAAGACAAACTAGGACCAGAGCAGCATTTATCATATTTGTAATTTCATACTGTTTCATTTTGTACTCGCTGGATTTAACAGCGATGATAATTGAAGGGGATGTAGAAAGTGATTACTGAATTCTCTCGACTGTTTCCCCTCGAGATAGGTTAATAGAGTGTTTGTTTCGAAATGTGGATAACGTGGTACAATCTAGGGAAATAATTTAGTACCTTTAGTCAGTCCCTTATTAGTACATCATTCATATGCAGGAAGTCATAATTCCTGGAAGAGAAGTGTATTTTGTAGCATTGAAAATGAGGAGTTTAAAATTTCAAAAATATTGCACGCAGCGTGAATAAATTTTCAGATACTTTCTAGTAATCTAAATTTGACTAAACATAAGAAAACGGATATAATTGATAAGGGAAAAAAATGGAAACAAATGTTTTATTTACATTAAAATTTTAATGAAAAAAAAAGCAACCCACAAAACAAATGATATTATATTCGATTTTAATTCAAAAATCTGATGTAAAAAAAGTTGAATTTAAAATTTTGAAAATGTTTTTTAATATTATAAATGTTTAGAGATCTTTAATTTTATCTTATTGTAATAAGCATTAATTAATTTATTCTTGTTACCCTTTTTAGTTTTTTAAATTATCTTAATATGTAATTTATAGCTAAATTTACACTTGTGTCAATTTGTTTGAAGACTATAATCAATATTATTAATAAAATAATAAAAACTTTTAGCATTGTGAAAATCTTTCAGTAAGATATTAACTAATAATATTATTAATGTTATTAAAAATTGTACTATAGTTTATTATTTTAAAAAATATAATAATAATATTCGGTTTAAATTGAACTAAAATTTAGCGTGATAAAAAAATTAGTTTTTATGTATTCGAGATGTTTTAACACTAGAAATGTGTTCACAACTCTATCATATGACTTTAAAAACAAAGTGATTTGATCTTTATAACATTTTAGTACATTTTAATGCAGGTTTCTTTCAAAAATCAAACTCATGTCCAATATTAAGGTCACAAACATAAAACCCGTGAAAACTTATGAACTGTTTACTGTGTTGCACGAAATTTGGCACAGATACATATTATAATGTCAGAATGAATATAGCAACCTGACAATATGAAAAAGATTTTAAATGTGAATTAAGATACAAAAAAGTGATATGAAAAAAGTGAAACCATGAATCAGAGATAAAGTATTTAACTCAAGAAAACTCTGTTTAAGGTATCCGACTACGTTCGGAACCGTGATTTTAAAAAAGCGCATAAATGGATATTTTTCATGACATTTAGTGTCACTTAGATTAGAATACATGTATAAAATTGTTTTAATGACATTTTGACAAAAAAAAATTATTTAAGTACAATATTTTGGCAAAAAATTAACTTAGAATAATGTTTTTTCAAAATGTTCTCCTTTTGTGAAAAA
>BMAV01025875.1:101194-155138 GCA_019973955.1 Trichonephila inaurata madagascariensis
ATATTATTTTACGAGAAAGTCGGAAATAAATACGTTTTACTCTTCTCAAAAAACTTTTTTAATGGCCCCCAAAAAATTTCCCCCCCCCCCCAGTTCATTCTAATTTCATCGAAATTCTCAGAAATACATTTTTTGCAAAATATTATTTTGATCAAGTTGCTTACAATGAAAAAAATCAAAATAAAACCTCGTCCGAGAAATTCCTTCGAAGGAAGATTTTTTTACAGGTATGTAGATTTTCTACGAAATATGTATTGCCTTTTATATTTTATTTTCTGAAATATTTATTTTCTTATTTATCATGTTATAAATCAGAAATTCTGAGAAATCGCATACCTTCTTTAAGGAAAAATATATAAACAAATATAAAAATATATTATTAGACAAATATGCCCTAATTATTTTTAACTCAGTTGAGATATATTTGAAATTATTTTTTGTGAAAAGTTTGCACTGTTTATGTTCAGAAAGTATAACGTTTGGTCATATTTTCAGTTTTGAAATTCCGAATTCCTGAAAACTGTTGTCGTGACGTATTTTTCTTTTTTAAACGCATGATTTAAATTATGATTTTTTGAACTGAGTCAGTCTTAGAACAACTATTAAATATTTCCCCCCATGTTTATAAAATTGTAGTTATTAAAGTTTCATTGTTGTTTTTACGCTAAAAATTGTCTCACATCTTTATTTACATGTGTTTTATCAGTTCCATCTAAAAACAGAAATGATTTTCTACTTTCAATGTACTGATCTAAATAACTGACATATTTCAACAAAATGTTAGACAATTTTTTAAAAAATCAAAAAAAAAAAAAAAAAAAAAAAATCAGACTAATATTATTAAATGTAATATTATTTTGGCATATGTTTGGTTAGATTTTGGGATCTTTCAAAGTAATTACAATATTAAAATAATTCTCTACATGGATGCAGTGCTAAATTATTAAATGAACTTAAGATACTCAAACGGTACTACATTAATGAAAGACTTGTTTTATGAGTTATATTCATACACACATCCTCGCTATAAACTTATTTTAATTTCATCAACTTTGACTAACGATTTATATGAGGCTATGGTTACCAGAATAATTTGTTGTAAACTATTTTCCTCTGAATTAAAACACAAATTTGTTTTTCACTCATTTGATCGGAAATAGCAAAATGTAATATAACAAATACATAATCAAAAACTCATTCTATATAAATTTATTTTGATTTCATCATTAAATTTGATTCAGACATACCGATTTCTAAGATGCTATGACAACCAGAATATTTTGTAAACAATTTTTCTATAAATAAAATCATGACTTTATTTCGTGCTCTTTCAGAGAAAATAGGAAAAGCAGCTATTACAAAAATAATATTTGTTCATTTCAAAAATCATTCCCCAAAAAATCATTTTGATTTTATCTTTAACTATGATTCAAATATCAATTTCAAAGATGTGTTAATTAACCAGATTTTTTTTGTTAGCATTTCTGCTTCAATTCAAAACACAAAATCAACGAAATAAAAAAAAATTACAAAATGAGTTAACAAAATTCTATTTGTTTAATATTCTGTAAATCTCTTTAGAATTTAAAAAATGCTTAATTGAGATGTCTTTCAAAAAAATTCTCTCTCTCTCTCTTTTTTTTTTACTGTAATTTATCTTGTTTACTTTTTTCCTTCCGTGCTAGTTCTATTAAATCGAGTTTTATCTATAACTAACAATAGTTGTTAAATGTTAAATAAAATTGTATAAAAACAGTATAAAAATTTCAACGTCATCAAACAATTTTTAAGAAAAAATATTATTTTAAAATAATAAAATTTGTTCTAGAAATCAAATAAAAAATTTCATTTAAGGTATCCGAATACGTTCGGAACCTTGATTTTAAAAAAGTGCATAAATGGATAATTGTCAGGATATTTAGTGTCACTTAGATTAGAATACATGTATAAAATTGTTTTAAGGACATTTTGACAAAAAAAATTATTTAAATACAATATTTTGGCAAAAAATTAACTTAGAATAATTGTTTTTCCACACAAATGTTCTTTTGTGAAAAATGCTTCTATTATAATAGTATTTTGCCTGTATATAGCTCAGACCTCTCTACAGAGGCTCAACTAGAATTTTTGAAAAATTCACATTATTTTCAGAGTTACCACCAATTTAAATAATTATTGACGTTTTTTTCTTAAAATTGCTCCCCTCTGTGGTCGCGTAAAACATGGAAAAACCCACTTCTAAGGTATATATTTCAAAAATTCTAGTTGAGCCTCTGTACAGAGGTTTGAGCTATATACAGGCAAAATATTATTACAATAGAAGCATTTTTCACAAAAGGAGAACATTTTGAAAAAAAAGGTTACTCTAAGTTAATTTTTTGTCAAAATATTGTATTTAAATAATATTTTGTCAAAATGTCCTTAAAACAATTTTATATATGTATTCTAATCTAAGTGACACTAAATATCATGAAAATTATCCATTTATGCGCTTTTTTAAAATCACGGTTTCGAACGTAGTCGGATACCTTAAATCCAATTGTAATCATCTTAATGATTTTTTTTTAAAAAAAAAACATAAATATTACATAGATATTACATGAATTGATATCATAAGCTCATTTTAATATAAACTAAATGTCTGTGTAATTTATTTTACTTCAAAATTATTCAGTAAGGAAACCTGCATTCTATCACTAATAATTTTGATTTCGTAATTTTTCAAACATTTTCAAAGGAAATTTGTTGATTCAAATTCAAAACTAAAATACTTAGAATTTCAATCAGAGGAAATGAAAGAGCATATTTAAGATCAAAAGCTTGATTGACATTAAATGGATTAACTTAAAAAGTGAAAAGCGAGCAGTGAATAGAAAAACAAAAATGTACTTGACGAAATGTTATTTTAATAGAAATGATTATTGAGCCCATTTACTCTAGAAAGATTTATCGATACAATTCAAAAAAGTTGTCACACACAAAATCAACACCAAAAAGAACCATCGATATCACAATGAACTTTAATTGGCAGATAACATGTTGTACAAAGATCAAACGATTAAAATTACAGTCTCTTGTGACGTGTGGAGGATGACAAAATCAGTAGTTAGTGTAGCAACCAATGCTGGCTATAACCGCTGCCACACGCCTCGGTATTAAATCAAAAAGGCTTGGGATGTATTCTAGGGGTAAAACAGTTTATGCCGCTTCCACATACTGCCAAAGTTGATTTGTTGTAGCAGCGAATAGTGTATCCAGGGCCAGTCGTTGTGCGACCTTGGACCACACGTTTTTGATTGGGGATAGATTGAGAGAACAAGCAAGTCAAGGAAGCAATTCAATCTGATGGGTAAAGAAGAACTCATGAATATTGCGTGCCACATGCGGTCGCTCATTATCCTGTTGGAATATGGCTGATGCCAAGCGCTGAATGTAAGGGAGGTCCTCGGGCTCTAACACTAGAGATGTAGTGCTGGTTATTCAGTGTACCGGCAATGCGTGTTAGAGGAGTGCGACGGTGAAATCCAATACCACCCCAAACCATGATATCGGGTGCAGGACCAGTGTGGCAATGCATAAAGCAACAGTTCAGCAGCCTCTCACAACGGTGTCTCCAAACTCGAATTCGACCATCGTGATGTTGAAAGGCAGAAGCAGGATTCGTCAGTAAACACAATATCGTTCTATTCCGTTGTCCATATACGCCGTTCACCGTACCATTGGCGGTGCTAACGCCTGTAGTTTCCAGTCAAGGGTAAACGAAGCAATAGACGCCTTGCCGACTTTCCACTTTGCTGCAAACGGCGTCGAATGGTACGAGTGAACACCGAATGATGCGTAAAAGACTGAATTTGGCTCGTTATGGGGCTGCACACACACACACGAATGAGAAAAGAAAATGTGCTTAATATACATTTAGTTAGCTTTCATTCATTACTTATTAGACAAATGTGTATTAGAAATTAATTGCCTGAAATAAGAAAAAAATGTATTCCAACCGATGAAATAGCCTTTATTCTTTTTTACTTAAAAAGATACATTTTTATTAATTACTGATTTTAATGTGTTGTTAAAATGTTTCGTATAACAATTTTAGCAACTTATAACAATCGATAGCTTTACTAAATATTTTAAATAACGATAATCGTGAGTCAGTTTTACTTAAAAAGTTCCTTTTTAACTAGTTTAACTTTAAATTTTTCTTAATTTAACTTTATTTTTTCTTTTTTCTTATTCGTTCTTTGCTGATACATTTAAATTTTAAAGGATTTAAGAGAGTTCAATAAATTAAATGCAGTGATCATTAAAAATATAACCAAAGTTTTTCTTTTAAATGTGACATCTAAACACTTATACCAGACATATTTAACCAAGTTTTCATTCACTTAGGATTGATTTCTTTCTGGTATGAGAAAGAAATCAGTATATTTTTAGTGATGTGTGAGGAATAATAGAGTTTTCCATTTACTTTTCCTCTAAAACTGTGCTGTACATATTATATGAGAAAAAAAATATTCCGCAGTTTAATTTTCATCGTAAATTTAAACTCGTTCCATTACATGATTGCAAATCTTTCCCCGAAACATTTCACTTAAAATTTTACGTATATTAAATGTATTTAAAAAATCTTAATATAATTTTGAATATTAACAATAGTTTTAGCAGTTCCGTTAATTGTACATTGTTATTTATATACAAGGTGTATCAGTTCTACTGTTTTAGTATTCAAGCTAGACGAAATACACCTAGAATAGCGTAATGCATGGTCGGAAATGCCTTTATCATTTTAGTACTTCTGTTATTTGTGCATTGTTATTTATATACAAGGTGTATCAGTCCAACTGTTTTAGTATTCAAGCTAGATGAAGTACGCCTAGAATAGAGCAATGCATGGTCGGAAATGCCTTTATCATTTTAGTACTTCTGTTACTTGCGCATTGTTATTTATATACAAGGTGTATCAGTACAACTGTTTTAGCATTCAAGCTAGATGAAGTACATCTAGAATAGCAATGCACGGTCGGAAACAACTTCTTAGCGCGGTAGTGGTTACACAAAAAACAAGAAAGACATGGCACGAATAAGAGGAGAAAACATGTTTATTATCCTTCGTACTGCAAAAAAAACAAGGAAAAAGAACACTAAACTGACAACAATCGTCTTCAAAGCTGGTATTCGAAGTTATGACACCGGTTCGTGATGCAGGCCACAACATCTCCGAAGCATTAAAGATCGAACGTTAGAGAAAATACCGGGCGTATTCCGGACTTCCTCAACAGCTGCTGTGATGCGAACCATAAGCTGCTCAGCACTATTAACAGGAGTTTAGTACACCAGTGACTTGACTCCAGAAGAAGTAATCAAGGCAAGTGAGGTCTGGCTATCGAGCGGGGCAGTGCATAGGACAACCAATGCTTCGGCTTACGTAGCGCCATCTATCGTGTACATCAGTCAAAGAATTTTCAGCATTTTTGTTGCTGTAAGAATAATAAGCATGTTTTCTCTTCTTATTCATGTCCTATCTGTGTTGTGTTTTGTGTAGTCAGTACCGCGCCAGGAAAGCGTTTCCGATCTTGCATTGCTATGTGATTTTCCCTCATCTAGGTGTACTCCATCTAATCTCTCTTGTCTTCCTCTAGGTGTACTCTATCTAATGTCTCTTGTTCTTCTCTAGGTGTACTCTATCTAATCTCTCTTGTCCTCCTCTAGGTGTACTCCTGAAAGTTTGTATAACCACTGTACATATACACTCTGTATATCATTATTTAATGTTCTAATAAATAAAAAAAAACATACATTTTGTAATGTATTCTTATCGCTTATTGTTTTTAATGTAGTTTTCTCCATTCTTTAATTTTTATGCACATAAACACATAACACGTCTGCTTGAAGAAAAAAGTCCATTGTAGAGATGTTCATTTTAAAAATGTTCTAGGAACAAAAAAACAATCAGGAATCCCTGGTTTAGGTACTATATTAATATCGACTAAATTATATCCATTTTCGGCAATATATGTCATCTTAACACAGCATAAAAAGGAACATTAATGGATAAACTTATTGATTAGTTAGGTAATGATACAATTCTTCTCCAATTTCCCAACATGGAATATTTTTCTCTTAAAGTAAACTCCTTAATTCTTCAGTATAAACTTTCTACTCTCTCTGTTAAGTATAAAAAGAAAATACGCTCTAAAATACACACAATGACTTGAACTTTGCCCTAGAGGTGTTATTTACTGAGGAAAATGTTAAACTTCTGACCTTCAGATGTCATTTTTATTTCTTTGCACAATTTAAAGACACTTTTTACGCATGTTTTACTGTGTTAGATTTTTATCTTTTTTTTAACACCATGTATTTGAAAACTGTTTTAAAAAATTTCTGTAATGTCTTATATTCTTATTTTTGCTTCGTTTTCGTTTTGTAGTAAAAAAGCACATTTTATTCATAATGACAACTGGCACATTTCAAAACAACATAAATTAAGTCTCTTAGTTGGATATGAATATTCTTAAGAAATAACTAAAAACAGAAATTTTATATGTAGAATGATGTTGTTGTAGTTAAAAATCAACAGAAATTTTGATATTTAATTTTTGAATGTCAGCTGTTGTTTTTTTAATGTCAGAAGTTTCTCGAATTTTTGATTAATATAATTAATACAATAATCTGAAACTAGAGGAAGTTACCAAAACCAATGCAAAAAGAAAAAAACAACAACATTTTTTTTCAAATATCTTTGGGTTTATTTTACTACAGAGACAGTAGCAAAATTATGCCTCCTTTAGACCTCATTCCATAATCAGAACCCATTTCACAGAGGTAATAGAATGATTGACTCTAGGTAACAATTTAAATATGTATGTGAATCCTTTATTAACATCCTTAATAACGATCTCTTGTTTTAAAGCTTGAAAAGTAGGTTAGCTAGCTTGGGGACCTTATCTCCCAGTTTGGTAACAAAAATGTTCAAAATCCCTGGGTGGGCTAAAATAGGATCTTATCGGTAGTTTTGATATGAAATGTAACAAAGCATTAACCCTACAATCTTAGTTGCTAAGGCTAAGGTTAAGAGTTTGCTATATATATATACAGTGGTGGCCGAAATTGTGAACACTTTTGAAAATTGTTATGTTTTTTAACCTTTTATCTACCGCATTATGATTTACAGCAAATTTTTCCAGGCTATATTTTTTTTGAATCACTACATTGAACATTAAGGGATGTTCATAAATAAAATACTCAACTTTGGAAAATTTAATTCGTCAGAGCTAATTAATTAAATTGGTACTTTAAAGTACCGTCAGTCCACAAAGGTCTAAAATACTCTCATAATACGAAAAGACAGTATGACTTTTTTCACTCAGTTTTAACTCTTAAAAATGCTAAATAACCAGAGTATACTAATATTTTACAGCACAAAATACTTATTTTTAAAGACTATTAAATTTTTAAAATTTATTTACTTTTTTGACACATAAAAACAGTTTTTACACATAAACATAATTTGATGATCTTCAAAGAAACAGTTTTTCTTTTCTCATTAATACACAAAAGTTCATAACGCGTTGTGTATTTTGAGTGAGGTTTCGAGATAGAATGTTTTTTTTAAAATACTGCATCCTGGGGTAGGAAATGCTGTATTTTCTTAACATGTACAACTGCACTTTGAGTCTTCTTCAATCTCTTGATCGTCATCTTAAGAATCTAACGAAAATTCCAACAGATTATTTGCTGGGACTTCTTCATCTGAATAATCATATGTTCCAAAGCTTCTTGAAGAGTGAGCATCTCTTTTCCAGACTTTCTAAGAAAAAGAAATAATAATAATAATATCAGCACCTTGAAAATCTCCAATTATTGTTAAGTCTCAGTTACATATAAAGAAATTAAAATGTTGTTAGTTTTTGAAATGAGAATAAATATTTCATATTTAATGCTGTGCCAAAATAAATAAATAAAGCTCAGATTCAAAGCTCAAATTTTTTTTGAAAAAGTTAAAATAAAACAATAGTAAAAGCAAAATAAATAAGTTAAGTAAAAAAAAAAAAAATGCTAAAAAAGGCACAACTCTCTTACATATAGTGATGACGCTTCAACACAATAATAAGCTACACGGAAGAAAAAAAAACTAAGTTATTGCCCCAACACCCTGTGTGCTGTCGGTACTTATAAGTACCACAATGTTATTCAACTGTAAAACTAATTATATATACTATTTACTTAAAATAAATAGTCAAATCGTTTTCTCAGGTCTTCATTAACATACAAAAAAAATAAGACACTTACCCTTTGACATTAACTACTTATTCGGAACAAAAATGACAATCTTCGCAATCCGATCAAAATGTCAGTTGAAAACGCACTTCTGCTATAAAACTATTCGCCTTCCCCGCTAAAATACTCATCATAGAACCTGTGATGCCATATATCTTGCAAGAGTGGATTTCAAAGAATATTCCTGCTAAGTATTGTCAGTGTTCGTAAAAACGGTTATTCTATATAATTTTAAATTGAGTGGTATTTATAAGTGCCGTCGCGGTAGATAAAGGGTTAAGTTTGTATGCTTATAGAAAATGCTACGTTGCACAAAATGCAAAGTATTTTATATCATTTAAAAAGAATTTAATGCTTAATTCAATACAAAAAAGCCAAACATTTTCCATGTAAAAAAGTTATGCTGCAATAACTATCGATATACATTAGATACTGATATAGCAGAGGGTTATCAGTACTTCACGGTATAGTTTTATTTTTTATTATAGCTTCACATTGAAGTTTCATAGAGCTGAAAATAGTTTTAAGCTTTTCCATCGTTATTACATTATGCCAGGAAAGAATTATAGCCTCAGTTAGTTCCCTTTTTTTTCATGGATACCTCACTCGGACAAGAATTTTTCAACAGTACCACAAATTTTCGATAGGATTGAGCCAGAAAAACAATTGAATGATCTTCGAACGATACCAGTCTTTTGATTACTTTACTGTGTGGTAAGAAGCAGAATCTTGCTGAAAAATAAATGAAACATTGTTAGTAAATAGATCCCTGATGGAAGATAGAAGTTTGGGTTCTAGAATGGTGTCAATGTATTTTCTGGCATTCAGTGTCCCCTCGATGATACGAAGGTGACCGGTACCATCTGCTGATATGCATGACCGAATCATAAAATTATGTTTGTACTTTACAGTTACCTGGATGCAGTCAAGATGTAGCATTTCTCCTATTCTACGTTGTATATATTTTTGGTCATCACTGCCGAATAACGATATCAATTTCTTTTCTCGATACAACTTGTGACCACTAATCATTTGTCCAATTAACGTATTACTTTGAAAGCTGTGTTCTTTTTTACCGCTGCTATAAATTGAGAGAAGGCTTTTCTCCGTGGAATTCTACCTCTTAGTCTAACATCTGTTAATCGTCCCCTGGTGGCTTTTGACTGACAGAAGCAGCAGCACCATTTAGGTAACTTCTAATGACCGTTGAGGACATTCTTTTATCTTGGAGACATGGTATTTTTGTCCTTCTGTCATTAACTGAGATGGTGCACTTTTTCGGCCTTTTCCTACTTTATTGTTTATTAAATTTGTCTCCTGACATCTTAAACAAAATGATCAGTCTCCAGATGTAGTCACTGAACCACCCATCTGCTTTGCAATTTTAACATAGGAAAGACCACTTCCTCAACACACATCTCTTTATTGGTGTCCAATCTACTCTTTTATTTCATACCATTGCTTCTTGACTAAATATCATTGTTGTCTTGATCTCAATCCAATCGAAAACTTATGGCATCGTTTGAAAACTCTTGTCCGAATGAGGTATCCATGAAATAAAAGGGAACTAATTTAAATTATAATTGTTTCCTGGCATCACATAATAAGGGAGAAAGAGCTTAAAACTACTTTCAGCTCAATGAAACACTATAATGTGAAGCTGTAATAAAAATATTAAGGCTACTCCACTAAGTACTGATAATCCACTGTTATCATCAGTATCTAGTGTATATCGATAGTTATTGCCGCATAACTCTTTTTGCGTGTCAAATATTTAAATTTTGTTTTTTGTATTGAATTCAGCATTAAATTATCTTTAAAATGATATAAAAGACTTTGACATTTTGTGCAACGTAACATTTTCTTATAAGCATACAAATTTGACAAACGTAAGAATTTTCAAAAGTGTCCACAATTGTGGCCACCGCTGTATATACAGTGTATATATATGTCTGTGTGTGCTTTCGTGATAGGATCCAAATGTTCGGGTCCTGTTTCAAAAGTCATTACCTCAAAGATTTTAAAATATCGACACACAACTACCTTCAAATTATTTTCCTTAGGTGACATTACACTTTTGCCAGCGCTCATACAATCTCTATCTCTTGCAATTAATTAATCATAAGACCTCAGTGATGTTGCTTTTATCTCCACTGATAACTCAAAACGAAGTCTCTGCAGAATTTTTAATCGTGGAAATAGTTAAAATTCACAAGAAGCTAAGCCTGGTGAATACGTGGGATTCCGAATCACTTTAATATCAGTTTTAGTGAGAAACTCTGACCGTTTGGGACCGATGTGCAGGTGCATTTTCTTGAAGTTGTCAATGTACTATTTTCCATATCTTATGCCCTTTAAGTTAATTAGGCTCTCTCAAACGATATAACATTTTTGGATCATGTTCCTTGTTCACTGCTCTGTCCTTAGAAATAAATTATGAATGAATTTTTTTTCAGATTCAAAAAATACCTCCAGGATGATTTATCTTTTACTGCGATTCTCGACCTTCTTTAAAACACCAATAATATTCGTACACTTTCTATCTGGACATTTTAGAATCACCATTCACTTTACTTAGCATTTCGAAATCCCCAAGATTCGTTCAAGATGTTTTTCTCAAACTATGACAAAATTTAATTCTTGAAAAGCCATTTTTCTTACGTCTCAGAGCAAATATGACTAACTCAGAACAAAATATCTGTGCTTGCAATTCAATCACATGATGTGGACGAAACCATTTTGTACACGGAGGTGAGGGATGTTAAAATTTATTTCAGATACTGTTACTTTAATTCAATGTTTGACCGTAGTTCTCAAACTATCAAATCCCAGAGTATACATATAATTATGAAGCATAAAGCGAGACAATTCTTTATCATCTTTATCTTTGAAAAACTTAAATATTTTTTTCAGGGTTAATTCAGAATACTTACCCCTTTTGCACAGATATAGCTCCTTTATTACGTATCATCTTTATATCTGTCGGGTAAGTCATAAAGTTACAAAATTGGTCTCATATCCTTAATTGAATAACATAGTCTCTACATAAAATATTTTACTTGCTTTATTTTAATAACTTTGTTCCATCTTGATTATGTCTGATGAATATAAAAAGGAAAAAAAACCAATTTATTATTCGTGCAACAACATTTACATATTGGATTTTAAAGCTACAATTGTGGTTCCAGGGGAAACGTTACTTTTGCAAATAAGAAGAGAGATTGAAAAGAATTTGAAGATTAATTTCAAAGAAGAATATTTGATTATCATTTCAATATTTGAATATTACTTTGAACATAATTTGACGTTCAAATGAAGAACTAGGCGATGTTAGGAATTAAATTATTCTTTGATCTATTATTCAGAGCTTATATATTACGTTTTGCAAAGAATTAATTTTTCTTTGTTCTTTAGAGATAAATAAACAATTTCAGATGTGTTCGAAATAAGGCGTGATTCCATAAAATATTTAACTGAAAATTCGGGTAAAACAATCTTTATAAAATAATAATTATTTATTGTATGTTAGTCAAAGATTTGAATGAAGAAAAATCTTATTCGATTTTGATTTAAACCGTAAGAATATTCCTTATTTTACTTTAAAAGAGAATGAATGTCATAAATACATCATAATTTTCGGAGATTATGTTTTATAGTAAGGGTTTACTTAAATTATTATTTCAAGAACTCTTAATCATTGAAAAGGAAAAGCTGCTTCACCGAAACTCACATTTTATCGTTCATAATTTTAAGTACAATACATCCAAACATTATTAATAATATAAAACCTACAAGGGGTGAATAGTTTCAATCCACGGTAACGTAGGCTTTGTACAACTGATATCTTCCAGAACTTAAGCATGGATTTAAACTAGGACAACAAACCATGCAACTTTAATTTTTACTACATAAATTGATATCAAAATCTGATCATTAACTTAATGAGGTTAATTCATGGGACGTCATAGTCACATGATAGTGAAAGCCACGTGATTCTAGCCAATCAATTCAAAAACTCATGTGACGTCATAGTCGCACGATAAAAACTATCTAGTGTTTCCAGCTAATCAGTTTACGCCCTCCGGTGTTGCCAAGTTTTGCTCTTTGCAGAAACTTTCTCTTAAAAAGTACATATGTATACAAAATGCGTTTTATTTAAAAGTATAAGCATAAAATACGACTTTTTTTAATTAAAAAAAAATCTTTTTGAAGAAATTTTTTTCCCTAACATTTAAACATCTTTACCCAAATATGAAATATGAAATTTTATCTGAGTTTTACAAATAGAACAACTACAATTAGTTTAATGTTTGTTTCGAATTCAATGGAAAACACGCGTTTGTTTTTATCATGTGACTTCATGAATCAAGCCCATTGGCAAACGCTTAAGGATGTGCAACAGAAATCTCAAACTGATTTTTAAAATGATGTACTAGCATTTAACCCCTTAAGCGGTCAATTGTTTTGCCCACACACAAAAATGTTCTGGAAAAGGGAACATTTTTTTATTGCATACAACTAAGCATAATACTTAAAAGAATACGAAAATGGAAGAATTGTACTATAATTTTCAATTTTAAAGTTTTGACACTATTTTTTTATTTTATAATTGTAGAACACAAAATCTCTAAGTGTTTACTTTTTATAAGTACACTTTATATGCTATAAAGAATGTTTCATTTCTCTTAAAAGAATTTCTCTCATACTAACAAAAAAATTTAATGTTCATACCTCTTTTTAAACGGTTGGGGGTTTTGTGGGTGTGTGCATATGTATATGCACACACAATTTGAAGCATGGTGTAATACTAAGTCTTACATTGCAATGTGGACAGAGATAATATCGGCTTTCTTTTTCATTTCTTTTCAAGCAACAAATTGCGCATTGTCTTGCTAATACTTCTTCAATGAATATTTTCTAGAATCTAAATTCTTACTTTCAATGAAAAATTCCCGCCTTCACCTCAAAGAAAATCCCGAATGAGAAGTATTTCAGTTCCATGGACATACTGCATCTCTTAAAAAACTAGCGCTAATAATATCACAATAAGAATGAAAAATATATACAAATCAAAGAAATATAGAAGAAAAAAAATCAATGCTGTACAGCGTACAGACAAACCGGTAGCAGGCAGCTTTCGTTAGCCCGTACCGTTTTGGAGTAAACCAGTTAAGGGGATAAGAATGATTATGAATGTAACTGTTGTTACTCAAGGTTGAATACGTAATGACTTTTACTGGCTATAATTGCATATTCACGCATTTTTGCAAAAGATTAGTTTGGTTATTACATGCTGGAAAGTTTTTACACCCTTTTGGTGAATCCTGCTGATTGAAGTAACTAACTACGTGACTCAGATAGTGACTTGCAGTGTAATTAAATTCATTCATTTGAAAGGTTACAGTTCCCGGTAAACCCATGATGACTGATTATGAAATTAATAGTTTATCATATGACATAATTGTGAAGTGGAAAAGGAATTTTCAAACTGGCCACATGTCCTTTACAGACGCGATCGAAGAAGTAAAGACCAATACTCACCCCACAAAGAAAGTTGAGGAATTTATCCAGTTAGACCAGCGTTTCTGAAACTATGGGGCGCGCCCCCCTAAGGGAGCGTGATAAATTTACGAGGGGGCGAGAGCATATTGAAAGTCGAAAATAAAAGATTATTTTTAAAAAAAAACATTATTTATTGAAAGTAAAATAAACAAAATACATTCTGACATAATAAAAAAGATATATTGGGGGGAGAGGAAATTCGCTATCAGCAAATTCTCTGAAATAAGTAAATCCTTCGCAAACGCTGCCAATGTCCTTTTATTGCATTCCAAAGCCTTCGGAATTTGTTATGGATAGCAGTGCACAGAGAAAATCATACTTCGGAAAGACGTATATATACGTCCGAGGCATTAACACTTCGATTGAGTGAGACGTTTATGTACGCCGGTGACACTTAAGATTTTAAAGTCGTATTGTAGCCTTTGCTTCAAAGTATAGTGTCATTGAATTCAATACATTGTTAGTGTATGGAAGGGAGGCGAGATGAAACTATGATTGAATATTGGGTCGCCAACGTTGAAAGTTTGAGAAGCACTGAGTTAGACCGAAGAGCAACCATCCAAATTATCATGAAGGATACTGATCGTAGTAAGAGTGGTAAATAAAATTATTCACGAAGTCAAAAATGTTAGTACACTCCGCGATCACAGACTGTTTTTCAGAAGCAAACATGATACGACCTTTCATGAAAAATGTTAAATCTTTTAAAGCAAGATGAATCTTTTTTTTTGTTGTTGCTGTTGTTGTCTGGTAATTATGCGTGAATCTCAGATCTATCAATATAATTCAAAGACCAAAAAGGGAGAATGGAGGGGAAGCACAACGATTCACGTCCTCCAATAAGAGTTAACGTGCGGAAGTCTACAAGTAAAGTCATGCTGTTTCTTTTCTTTTTTTTTTCTGGAACTGTCGTGGAGTTATTTTAACAGAATGCCTGGAGAAAATCATTAGAGACTATTATTCCACAGAACTGAACAATTGCGTGAAGCTACGATCAAGAAAAAGCCCTGTATGTTCACCAAAGGCATCCATCATCTTAGGGCAGTGGATTCTCAAACTTTCAGTACTTGCGACCCAATATTCAAACATAATTTTCATTGCCCCCTCCATACAATAACAATTTATTGAATTCAATAATATGATACTTTGATGCTAAATCTACAATAGGATTTAAACCTCTTAAATTACACCCGCACATACAAACGTCTCGCTCAGCTAAAACGTTCTTTTCTCCGGACGTATATATACGTCTGTCAAAAGTACGATCTTTTCTGTGCACTTCTAATACTCCGCAGGCTTTGGTATACAATAAAAGGACAGTGTTTGCGAAGGATGTACTTATTTCAGAGAATTTGCTTATTTTTATCCCCCCCTCCCCAATACGCTATAAGCACTCCTACTTGGAAAACGGTGGAATTGGAGAGCGAATCGTATAACTTTTAATTGGCAGTTAAGGAATTCATTATAAACTGCACAAATTATCAAGATAAGTATTAATTTTTGTATATAGTTTTATATATGATACAACCATGGGATCACTGGTAATTATTTACTTGTTCTTAATTTAGTATTGTTAAATTAATTATGAAATACATTATGCAGTACTGATACTTTTATAAGTGTATTATATCAGTGTAAATATGTACTCTATTTTTTATTATGTCAGAATGTATTTTGTTTGTTTACTTTCAGTAAATTAGTAATTTTTTAAAAAAATAATCTTTTATTTTCGACTTTTAAATATGCTTGCGCCCCTCTTGTACAGTTATCACGCCCCCCAAGGGGGCGCGCCCCACAGTTTGAGAAACGCTGTCTTAGGGACATTACTCCTGCTCACTCATGTTGAAGTGCAGTTGAGAATTCAATGCGATGCTGCTTTTAAATTTCACCACATTCACCGTATTCTCTCAACCTCGGTCCAAGCAACTTTTTTCTGTATTCGCATAACACCAAAAACTATCATAGGTGTGAAGATTTGTCAACACAAATAAAATCTTTAGAAGTAGAGCAATTGTTTTCGACGCCTACTGAGTTCTATAATGACAGTCTTCGAAAGATCAAGAAACATTCTGTAAGAAACTTACAACTCTGGATGGTTACTGTATCGAAAAATTTTAAGAACATAAACACCTTGATTATTTTTAACAATAGTTGGAAGTTTACGATACCTTGTGTGTAAAATTTATATGTGCATCATCCAATGAGAATTAAGTGTCACTGGTGTAACGTCCCGGTGAATATTGGTGTTGGGAGGTTCGAGTAACGATCAACCATTGCAATTCTAACACACTTTTATTAGCTATTTCACTTAATAACTATAGACAACTTAAGGGTAGAAGACACTTAAAACACTAAATCCGAGGAGCAATCACGTTTTATTAATTTAAATATCATAGAAATAAACACATTTATCTTAATACTGGAGCGCTCTTCTCCACTTCTTGGATTATGATTGTATATCATCCAACTTGATTAATTATATGACCTCCAGTCGTTATCTTGTTCTTGCTTCTATATCCACACACTTTCAACCATTCACCCTCCTACTCTACTACTAATCTTAAATAGAAGTTCTAATTTGCAAATCCCCGTCTTCTTCACAGAGAACGTTTTTCAACTGATATTACAGTTAAAAAGATTATTTTACAAAAGAGGATTAGTGGAATCACGGACAGACCCGTTACACTGGCACTATACGGCCCTCTTTGGACCAATGGATATCCACTTTTTCTTTAAATTTTAAAAAGATGTTAGAACGTAGTATAGAGTTAGGAAGAATACCTCTGTATACATATATAAATAGCTTTCCATTCATCCAATTTCATCTTCATTAAATAGTATACGTATATATACTGAACGTGTAAGCGATTTGTGAGAGTTTGTAAAATTTAACGGACAAACATGATGATGCCTGCGTTTATATATATATATAGATATAATAAATAACTAAACCACACCATCACCCAACCAAAGGCTCCCTTCACACCAAACGATTCCGATTCATTCTCCATCAAACTTCTCTGATGGATCAGGATTCGGCGTCGTAATTTCCCGCTCAAATAATCCAAGATTCGCTTCCCGCCTTCATACCAACCGAATCATTCCGCCGTCATTCTCATTCACGTGTGATTCGACAGGTCAGATTTTCTTCACTCATTCACCAGCAGTCGGGAGCAAAGAAAAAGTGAATTCAAACAAATAGAGTGATGATTTTTATTGTTTTTTATGTTATTAGTGATTATCTCACATGAAGTTTCTATTAAAGAAACTGATTTCAGATGCTTGAAGATAATGATTTTCCAGTTAGGGTTAGCATGAGTTTGTTTTTATGCCAATGGATGGCGCTTATATTTTCGGTATTCATAGTATTCTTTTTCATTATGTAAACTAACTCTAGTTTTTGTTGCCGAGTGTGTAGGCTATATTTTATCCCTGTGCTAATCTTGCGCAAATAATAAAATTAATTTTGCATGTATAATATTTTAAAACAAAATGTGTGTTTTTTTGGGAGGCGGGGAGGGGGGAATATTCTGAAGGATGTTTGAAATAGCTTCAGGGATCAATTTGATAAGAATTTTGGGAGAGAAAAAAATTAAATATGTATAAGAATGCTAAAATAAAATAAAGCACCGATATTTTCGATAATTTTAATTTTTTAAAAAGATTCCATTTTATTACTACATAGATCTCAAATTTTGTTATATGAAACAAACAAAATGTAAATGGCATGTAAAATTTTTAATTCACTAATATATTAGAAAATCATTTTTAAATACATAATAAAAAAAATAGTTGTTACATGCTACAAAAGCTGTAGTATATAACAACATTTGAAATGGCATTTAAAAATATTAGATATATTATTTGCAAAAGTAATTACATTATGATATAATTACAATTCAGATGAATTATTTGTTACTACTTTTCAGACTATAATTACACTTGGTACTAACAGGCAAAAAATAAAAATAAAACCGTTCTTATATTTTTTGTTTTATGTATTTCAATTTGAAAATAAATGAATAAAGATACAGTTCTGAAATTAATAGCTTGAAACGTTAATCGTCTTAAAACATTAAAAACAGCATCCATGTTCGACAGCAACTGATGGAAGAATGATTGACCCGTGGCGGTGTGAAGGCAAATCTCGATTCATTCAGAATGGCTGTGAATTGGAATGGTCGCTACACTCTCGGAATCGTTTGGTGTGAAGTGAGCCAACGAGGGAACGAAAACATAGTCGTTAAAATGGTGCATCGCAACGGAAAGAATTGTGCCTTTCCTCAAATAAGTGTTTTGGCTGATTATACGCTCCAAGATCTTGAGGATAAAATCCGCAAAGTGTAGTGAGTGGAATACTTTTGTTTATATATATATATTTATATATATATGTATATATTTGAATTTGAAAATGATTTACCGCGATGATGAACACAGAGGAAAGTTTCAATTTAAAAATAAATAAAATTAAAAGTAAAACTATTCGCACTTCAGTAACCAGATTAATTAAAAAGATAGACAGTGAACTTTAAAAAAATCTGATTAATAATCAGATGTAATAATTGATTCTAACTCAGTATTTTTGGAACATTAGAAGATTTAAATAAGAATATTACAGATTTATCAGATGTGGGTAATTTAGAGGTAGAAAAGTGAGTGAGTGTGAGTTAATATTAATGTCGCACTGTTCAGCTACACGAGGGCTTTTGTCGAAGGACCACGTAATTTTGAACCATGGTCAAGTGACGTGGACGACACCTGAGCTGGCACCTCCTCTCCTAACTACCACACCACACCAATGGGAGGACGTTTCAGCTCTCGACAGATTTAGCGTGCATCGCTGCCCTACACAGTGGGTCTTTAGTGGTACTGGATCGAACTCGTGACAAAGCCAGCCACGATCCGATACCTATACCACTCGGCTACCGCGGCCACTTAGAGGTAGAAAATCAAGGATTTATATGTATATATATATATATATGAAAGAAATTTGTATAATACATCAAAAACCAGAAATAATATATATATATACACACACACACATATATATATATATGTATATGTGTGTGTGTGTCTGTGTGTGTGTAATTAAATTAGATTAAAAATTAAATTCCCTATCTAGCACTTAACTTTTATTTTTTTCATTACCTTTTCAAGTATCAAACTAATCACCCATTTATTTCTTCCGAACATATGGCTTAGCCAATAAACATGTCTAATTCCAGATCGTTATATTTAATAGCCCTATATGTCAGCATTAACTTTCAAGTACACTCATAAAATCCGCGATACTTACCACATCTGTGTTTTAAGTGTTAACCCACTTAAGATTTTTACGGTGGCGTGCTTTTTTCTCTCTTCTCTTAGCTTCAGATGAAATCTAGAAATGATTGAATAAAGTTCCTTTTTAAAAACTAAGTCCGATTCTGACTCAAAACATGTTATATATATATATATATATATATATATATATATCAAAATTCTCCATGAAATATTGCATGAAACAATAAATAACCTTATATCCTCAGCCATTCTTAAAATAGCAAATCACTTGTTGAGAAAATGAAAGATAAAAAAATTTATTCAGTCTATAGTTTAGATTTTGAAGATCTCTTTAACTCTATTAATATTGATGATTTGATTAATATTCTTGTAAATTTACATAAAGACAATTTATTTAATAATGTTAATTATGATAGATTTGGTTCACTACTTAGGTTTGTACTTAAAGAGAACTATATATATCATAAAGGTAACTATTATCAGCAGATTAAAGGATTGCCACAAGGTGGCCCTGCGAGCAACTGTCTTGCCAATTTATACTTACATTATTTTGAAAGTAGTTACATTAATAATTCTAAATTTTATATTTATCGTTATATAGATGATATAATCATTTTTTGGCAAACAAGCCAATTTTATACCTAACATTAATTTTTATCCACAATATCTTAATTAAATACAGACAAATAATAACAACAATGAAGCAAATTTTCTTGACATACATGTCAAATTATATGAAAATGTAATAGTTTCTAATATTTATGATAAAAGAGAAGAATTTAATTTCAATATTATAAAAGTTCCTCATTGGGAGAGTAATGTACATGTTTCTATATTCAGAAATATTGTTATTAATTATATACAACGTAATAAATTTCTTGTGTCAAAAATCAGACATTATAAATAAATATACACATTTTACTAAATATTGCTTAAATCAGAAATACCCAATTTATTTTATTAATAGTTATATAAATAAAGCTATTCAAAATAGTTAGAATTAAAATTATGAGATTGATAATAGCTTATTACTATAAACAAATATTTTGATATAGTTATCTCCATAGTCTAATATTAGATTAGAAATTACTTACTATTATTTTATTCATATTTACTCTGGTGTTATTATAGTTATGCTATAATATGCAACTATTTTTAATTTTTATTTCCATTTGTAATCTCTTGTTAAGAACTACATTTCAGCCACTCTTTTGATTTAAATCTGTATTAGGGTATAGAATCTGGCAACAAATTGAATGTTTCCACTCAGATTTAGCGCGGGCTTTGCATTTGTAAGTGCAATTTTAGGTAAGTTCCCTCTATTTTGTAATGGATTTAGATATTTCTATCCATTATTTCCTATTGGTTTTGCTCAGTTTATTTACAAATAAAGGGGAAGGTTGGCTGGCCAAAAACATGTTCAACCCCACTTTATATAAATTAATTTTTATATACTAACTGTCCTAAGTCAGTAATGTTCAGGGCACTGCAGCATCCATTTTATATTTATTATCTCGATTACTCTTTTGTCCTTCATTGTGTGATTTTCCTGCTGTCTATGTGTTTGTCGAGTTTATTGTTTGGATGTGATCTCTTGTTAGTAGAGAATTGACCTATATATATATATATATATATATATGTGTGTGTGTGTGTGTATGTATAAAATTAATTAATTGATTGTGCTCTGTGGATTACAAGTAAATAGATATTTAGGGAAATTAAACAAGAATCCCCTAACTATCCAGTTTTCAAATCTATATCTCATTTTCATAGGATATCAAGAAGTAATGTAAATTTGGTACGGAATTACCACATATTTTTTAATTTACTGGAGATATTCATAAATTTCAAGAGTTTTAGCCTCATTGCGAAGCCTCGATTCATGAAAATGAAACTCTTCAAGATGCAGAAAATTTTAATTATCGTAAAACATTACTCGGTGATTTTAGGCATCAAACGCCATAAGTGGTTTTTCTTAAACTTCCGAAAATTATGCAAAAACAATTGAGATTTTAAAAGATTGATTTTGAAAAAATTAAGTTTTCGCCCGTTCTAACCATTTATTAAATTTAGAACCTCTATGCAAATCAAAGGATGTGTCGATTTGACAAAATTATATGACGAAATATCGGTGCAAATAAATCTCGACTCACTCAAGATTCATTTTAACTGCAATGGTTGTTATTGCATATTTTGTGCAAATATATATTTTTCTAAGAAGCTTCTTTTGCAATTCCGTAGGAAGCTCAATAATAAAACGGAATCGAATGTAGAGGGTTCATTTGTTAACTTATCTAAAAATGAAATTGAGGCACGCGAAAACCCTTTAAATATAATTTCTATTAACTTCGAAAACACAAAATTCCACAAAAAGCAACTTTAGGCAAAAAATTCCTGAAAATATTTTATTTCTTGTAAAACTAAACCTTCATCAGTATGCTCATTAAATATTTTACCAGAAAATTTTTGGGCATTTTATAATGAAAGGCATAAATTTGAATTTGAAACGGTGACAAACTTTGTTACATAAAAACCCGATGCTATACAAAAATCCATAAAAGGACCCGGTAGAGATCTCCAAATATAAAATGTGCAATGTTCAACTCAAAGTA
Organism: Trichonephila inaurata madagascariensis; assembly: GCA_019973955.1. Classification (NCBI taxonomy): domain Eukaryota; kingdom Metazoa; phylum Arthropoda; class Arachnida; order Araneae; family Nephilidae; genus Trichonephila; species Trichonephila inaurata. The sequence goes on from BMAV01025875.1 coordinate 122,932, forward strand.
CTATCATAAATCTTTGTGCGAACACGATACAGAACTAATCCCTAATGAACAAAACGATGTGGTACTAACAAAGAGGAAAAGAAACTATTTCTTTCCTCCGTAATTTTTGAGCTCCAGAAGTGCTCATAGCTGTCACAGATTTACTTTCAAATCATGCGCTGTAAAATGATTGGTCTGCGGCAGAAAGAGGTAGACGTACGATTTTGTTTAAATTCTGCAGCTGTGAGGACTTGTCAACAAAGAATTGGCTCGGAAATTAGAGTTAGAAGCAAAAGACGAGGAAGAACTTAAAATCATCCCATTTGCAGGCGATGAAAATACTCCAATTGCCTTTTAGGAAAGGTTGCGTGCTTTATTACCGAACAATAGTGGTGATTTTACGATGTCCGTAGAAGAGTTAGAAACGGAAAGTATTAATCTTGACTTGCTGCAGTCCGGCATTGCACGGACTTTTCTAGTATGTAACATTACCCTTCTTTTCCCCCAGCGAAATTTTCACTTTTGACTTTTACTTTTCCTGGGAATTTTTTTATGTATGTTACTAAAATTCCCTTTTTCGAAATTTCTTCCATTTTACTTCCTCCGCCAGATGGGTTTCTTTCTCTCCCTTTCGTTCAATTTTTGGACTGAAAGAGAGAGAGGGAGGGGGACTTCGAAGAAAAGTGAATACATTATTTGTCGATATATAAAGTTTTAATTTTTTTATTGGTTTCATTTTTCTGGGAAAGTTTTCACATTCCACACATCGAGAACAAACAGCGATAATATTTAAACACAAAAAATTATGAAAAACATTGCATAAATAAATTTTTGAAAAAGACTATTGGACGATAAACAGACACAAAAACAACATTTCAAATTACCGGGTGTAAGAGAGCTTTTTTCAGGTGAGAAGCTCGATTAGTCACGCTTATAAGAAAGAGATACAGAGCAATTGGACCATTCTGCCCGTATTCATCAGAAAATTGACAGTTGTGTGACTCAAGGAGGGGATTTGGGGGATCAAATCCTTCTCCTAGATCAACAGAGTTTTAAATTTTATATAGTGTAAAGATTACTTCTCGGTGTATTGACCTACATTATTTTAGAAATATAATCCATCCCTTGAAAGTAGTCAGTGTAAGCCACTGGAAATTGATGAAATAGGTAATAACGATTGAAATAAATAAATTGGGAGAGTAAATAAAAATCCAGAAGTATGAAAATAAAGGGCAGAGATCAAGTAGATATAATATGTGAATGCTAGCACTCATTAGGAAAAGGTTATTTCTATGAAAATATAATACATGTTATGTATGATATTTATCAAACATAATATATCCTTTTTTTTGCTACATGTGTGTAAAAATTATCTTAATATATACTTTAAAATTTGTTTGACAGCTGATGAAGAACAATAGGATAGTGCAATTCCCCCACCATAAAAGGGAAATATTTAGTTACTTTTACATTTTCCAGCACAGTTAGATATACAGTAATACCTCGACTCATACTACCCTGACTTACGCGAACCCGATTTTTAAATCTCTTCTCTATTCGTCTTTTGTGTGTTTACACCCTACAAAAACTCTATAGCTCACTCTCTGCTTCAAGTTTTGATGATGTGCATTTTTGGTCGTATCGCTTGGAATCGATGATTAGCCGTAATAATTTATTTTGTATTATTTATTGCTTGTCTAAGGAGTGTGTGTGTGTGTTTGTTATTACATGTTATGATTCTTATGTTGTGTTTCTTATATGTATTATCTCTGTACACGCAGATTTTAGAGACAGCTATTTCATCCAAACGAAGCAGAACTGATTCTTATGCTACAAACAAGAAAAGAGACACTATAATAATGTTAAATTTATATTCCAAAGATAAAGACTCCTTTATACCCAGTTCAATCAGAAGATCGAATGAGAGTGTTTGAATTTGATAGAAGGCCTCAGTTTAATTGAAAAAGGGCTACAAATTTTAGAAAATATGGACTCCAACGAAGAGAATATTTTTTCAACAAAATATGGAATAAAAAATTTCAACACCATACTACGAGGAAATTTTTCAGGAGAAAAAAATCTTTGAGTCAGCAGACTACTCTGATTTTAGGAAACCTTTAACATCAAAATAGGTTTTATTTGTGATTTTGTATTTGTGTATTATAAGATTTTATTAAACGATTTTTGCTCTAAATTATTATTTTCTTTCGTCCTAGGCTCCAACTAAAAATAATTTATATGTATTTATATCCACAAAATTATATCCAGACTTATGCGGTTATCACTCATTCTCACCTAACGCGTAATTTCTGGGTATTACTGAAAAACAAATCAAAATGACTGATATTAATAGCTCACCCCCAGTAGAGAACTTCTTGATCAAATTTAAACATGGAGAATAGATTTATCCGACACTTTGAAGATGCTTTAAATGGAAGGAAACCAAAATAGACATACTAGTGGGGGCGGAGTATTATTGGTCAATTAGGACGGAGAAATTTAAGCCTCTTACATCTACTGCAGTTTCAAGTGAAGCTAAATTTAGATGGACTTTACATGAATGATTTTCTAATGGAATCAATTCATCAAATAATTTAGTAGACGCAATGAATGTTTCAATATATGGAAGGAAAGTAAAGATGATAAAAACATAAATCGAACTTGAAACATTTTGGGATCTTGAAACTTTTAGAATATATATAAAAGATGATGTAAAAGATTAAGAAACTTAAAAAAAGTTTGTGAAGTACATTAAATTGGAGAATAATAGATACGAAGTTAAACTACCTAAATATGAAACTTGATAATGTTGATATTCTGAACAATTATGATGCTTCAATGCGGATAATTGAATTCTTAATTAATAAATTTAGGAAAACTCATACTTGTTTTTAATGACTACAAAACTGTATTGGAAGAATATTTATCAATAGGAATTATATAAAAGGCCGAGCCTCAAGAAATAAATTTGACATATTTCCCCCATCATCAAATAAATCCACAATGGAATTCGAAAATATAAATCAACAACTAAAATTCGCATTCTCTTTCGACGCATCTGTTCTTGCTTCTTCTCAGCCATCTTTGAATGATATACACAGTTACCAGGTTCTAATTGAAACTCAAACATATTTAATTTAATATAACATTTTCAAATGAACAACATCGCAATTGTGGAAAACATAGAAAAACTTTTCTATGAATAAGTTTAAAGAAAATGATGGAGATCTAAAACGGGATTTTTATGGATTGATGAAATTCCCGAAGATCAGGATTTCCCCCATAAAAACCTGCAACTATGTGAAGGACTCGAGAATTATTTGGCATAAATTCTAATCAATTTCTTTTAGGACCCCTGTGACATAGCCATCTGTCGATACGTCGGGGGGGCCTATGGGGGGTGGGGATTATCGGAAGGATGAGACATTCTAAAATTCTTAATACGACTTTTAAAGAATTTAACTTAAATCACTTATATAACGAACAAACTTATTTTAAGTGAGAAAAAACCCAAAAAGTACACCGATTTAATTAAGTCGATCGCACAACTAGGTCACTTATCAAAATATAACTAAATTTTCTCCTAATCTGCTTCAATATTAAAATAGCGTTGGGAAAAAATTCCCACCGGTTGAAGACCAACGATTCTGATACCTTCAGGTAGACTTATGTGCTCGTGTGCAATAGTTCCTCCTTGTAAATATTAGGAGGGTGGGCGTCCCGTATTCTTGAGTAGCCTCAATCTCACTTCCCCCGTTCCCAACTAAGCTTTTCTAAAATTGCCATCCTTTTTACTAAACTTTCTATCCTTTTTAAAAGGGTTTTCTTATTTGCATTGTTGCTTCGTTTTTACTTCTTGGATTTGGGTTGGAAAAGTTTCGCCATTAATCGTGGGGCAAAAAACTGGGGTTATGTTGAAGAAAAACGCGAGAGATGTCACACCCCTTTTCATCATTTTGCCACGGGAACATCACCCGCTGAAGTGTGAGGGTCCACCAAAGGCTGAGACATTTGTGAGGTTCTCTCATACACGCCTAGAGATGTGGGAGGAAGGCAAGGAAGACTAACCATATCCAAAATTACTCTATTTATCACACAATCAACAACACAATTTCCAGCAATCTAAACTAAGAGATGCGCTCAATTGAAGCAATACGCAGATAAATAACGAGGTACGCGATGTATGAGAAGACTTTGAATGACAGTACACTTACTTTAGGTTCGAATCTACTTTCCTAGCTGTCTAATCTCTAGTGACCAATCGTCACTTTAATAATTACAGTTATGAAATATCTTCGTAACACTATCAATTTGATTAATATCTGATACGCTAGTAATCTATCCTACCTCTCTCTCTTTAGCTTGAAAGCCTAGACTACATATAACAGACCTAATTTAAATAATCGCGTTTTCTTCTTCAGGGGGCTCGTTGCAAATAAAATAGTTTTAAAAGATTTTCCAAGAGGACTTGTTGTTAGGAAGGACGCGGGTAGCGCCGTCACACATTCTCTTAAAATATATACTTTATTAGAAATTTCTAATCACTACCTAAATTCGACCTAAGCTATGAGGAACAAAGCAGCTTAAATACTAATTTAACGACCCAGATCATAAATTTATATTTATGATTAAATGGCGGTTCTCAACAATAAAATGAGTCATTGGATGGCCCGTCTAATTATTTCACCTTGAACTACGACGAATCCAATGCTAACTTTATTCAACGTCTTAATCACCGATGACAACCTCTCTTCATTTGACTTTAAATAGTAACCTTCACTAGCATAATTCTCGGTTCCTATTACAGAAAGAAGTTTTATAATCCTATAACGCCAGTGAAAATATTTCCCCCAACGGGATTAGTCAGAATCACGAAAAGAATCCGGTGCAATATGAAAAAAGAACTTGAAACTCAGAACTCCGAAACTAGTATTAGGAAAAATAGACCAATGTATGTAGATTATTTGTAGCCGCCCATCCTGTATAGTGGTTAGTGATTCTGACTGCTGGCCCTGGGCTCGAATATCAAAGAAGGCATGGATGTTCATAAATGTATAGTGCCTTTGCTGTAGGGGGGTGCTCTAAATAAGCGCCGAGTTGCAAGTCCTTTCGTGAGGTTTGTAGATACGGAAGAGAGGTGGTAGACCCCTGAGCACCCCCAGGGTGTTCTCGCTCAAAATCAGGATAGAACCCAGTAAAATCGTACTATCACCTGCGTGGTGCTCAAAGCTAAGGCTAACGACAGGCGTAAATTACTAGCCTCTTGACACAATGAATTTTAGAGGCCTCAGTCTGATACCGTTAGACAATGGCATTCGAAACAACAACAGATGATTTGTTGGTAGGCGGATTCACAATACAAGAAGTTTTAAAACTATCTAAGGAATCTTTGAAAATCTAATATGACTTTATACAAACGGCAACATTATTCTCCTCTTTAAACAGAGCATTTATGAACTTCAAAATTTGATACATGCTTTGAAACATCACAATGCCTTTTAAAGTCTTAGAATTAATTTGGTCATACTGATAAATATATTCTTAGATTAGGTAACAGCAATCTTTTTGAATTTTTAAAATGTCAAGGGAAAGCTAAAACAACTGTAATTAAGACAGAGTACTGATTTTGATGAAAAATATTTCTAAAATATTTACGGAAAAATAGGTTAGTCAATGTGAACAACTACAATATCTTAGTAAAATGGGAATTCCCAAGTTAGATGTTAAAAAGGTGTTTGAATGTAGTATTGCAGAAAGAAGCTAACCTCTGTAGATTTCAGCTCATCTAATTTTATCTTCAATAAATAGTATATGTATATAAACTAGACGTGTAAATAATAGGAGGCTTTATAAAATTTAACAGATAAATAACATCACTATTGCGTTTACAAATAACTGAACCAAACCGCCACATCACTCAACCAACGAAAGAACGAAAACATTGTTGTTTAACCTTGTACACACACATAAAAACATTGACATCAAAGTATATTACTTGAAGTTCTTTTAATGTCAAATTTTACTGTATAATCATACATTGAACCTTTTTGAACTACCCATTTACGTACCCACAGTTTTTTTACGAATAATAACCCCCTTCCCTTTTTAAATATAAAAACACAGAAGTTAGCACTTGATATAGCAAAACATTGAATCAGTTAGATCAGAGTATTAACAGCATAATTGAATATATTTTGAAAGATCTCTTGTTGTATAACCTGTTTCTTCTTATAAAAGATAATTTTTGTGAATAGGTGACATATCTTCTATTTTATTTAAATAAATCTTTGACGTTTTCGATAATTAAATTAGTAATAAATAAAAATTGAAGAAGTAGTAATGTGATTTTATAAACAGTTCATTAAATTTCTTTTTAAATCTCAAAAAGAATTTAGTTACTAAAACCATTAGAACATTTTCAAGTGTATTTTTCTTGTTTACTGTAAAGTAGTTTTTCCGTAAAACAGTGCTTCTGAAGTTGATTGCAATATTCGTGACCCAATATTCAATCAAAATTTTCATCGCGCCCCCTCATACAATAACAATCTATTGAATTCAATAATACACTATGCTTTGACGCGCCAAAACTACGATACAACTTTTACCTCTTAAGCAGGCCCGGCGTGTATAAACGTCTCGCTAAGCCGAAACGTTCCCGGCCGTATATATACGCCTTTTCCGAAGTTTGATCTTTCTATGCTGCTATCCATAAATTATTCAGGGTTTGGAATGCAAGAATGTTTGCGAACGATTTACTTATTTCAGAGATTTGTTTCTTCTTTATTCCTCCCCTAATACATCAAAATACGGGCGCCTACGTGGAAAAACAAGGTATCGGTTTAAATCACCCTGATTAAGGATTTAATTATAAACCGTACAAATTATCAAGATAAGTGTTAATTTTTGTTTTTATTTATATATATGACAAGCCCATAGTGTCACTGGTAATTAATAAACTTGTTCTTAACTTAGTATTGTTAAATTAATTATAAAATACATTGTGTATCACACTGATATATTTATAAGTCTCGTATTTTATTTTATTTTATTTTTCATTATGTCACAACGTGTTTTGTTTGCTTACTTTCAGTAAATTAATAAGTTTTTAAAATAATCTTTTGTTTTCGACTTTTCAAAGGCTTGCACCCCCCTTGTAAAGTTGTCACGCTCCCCAAGGGGGGCGCGCCCCATAGTTTGAGAAACGCTGCATTAAAATATATTTGTGCAAAATAAGTTGTAAAATATCTCTCATATTTCATGCTTTATATCTGTAACTTTATTAATATTAAACACTAATTTATTTCCTAGTACGCTCCCACTTCACAAACATTTCGTTATATTTGAGAACCTTAATATTCACTCACATTTTTCTTGCATAATTGAACAAAATATTGCTTGAAAGACTAATTTTCAAAAATGTGAAATTGTATTTACTCTTTCTCTTTTTCTCTACTCCATTTGAGAGAAAAAATTATTTAAAAAATACATAATTGGAATTTTGGAAACAATGAAGAGGAAGAGATGTGGGTATCTATAATTATTACCAGATTTGAAGGATGACAAACTGAAAGTTTAACCAGTGTTTACTGACTAACTTCTTCCCTCTTTTCTGTTTTATGAACAAAATTGTGTTCATAAACAGAAAATTGTATGGAGCACAATTGATAGAAGTTCTAAATCTATTATTTATTAAAAAAGCTACATAGCTAAAAAAGCAAAGGACAATAAACCAGCTATTGTCAGTTAAGTGATCTACATACATATTAAAAGCTTGAAAAGTAAAACCGATTAAGTAGCAACGGTATGGCTGAAACTATTTTTCGCTAACAAAAGATGGAAAATAAAATTGTAAAGAAGGAAAATTAAGGATATGAATAGTATTATGAATGTTTTTGTATATAATCTTCTGTACTATATAATAACAACTAGTTAAAAATTTTTGGTATGTATTATTTTTTTATGAGCTACAGGAATCTGAAATTTGAGGAATCCTTTAGAGCAATTAACATTTTTACTATATTTATTAATAAAAGCGTCCTACTTTTCTGAAAAGCAGTTTATTCTATGCACTTTAAAATTTCTTTCACACAGATAACTATAAACAGATTCAGTACTTTGGTTTTGAACAGTATTTAAAGAAATTATTATAATTTTTCTTTTTCTTTCTGAATTATGTGAAACTGGGAATTTTTTACGTTGTATGAGATTTGTTATAATGTTTCTAAAAATTGTGGTAGGCGTATAGAACTCTTCCAATGAGGTAACTTGATACCCTTTAAGACAAAATCGTTTATCTTACCCTAAATCCCTGTTAGTATTACTAAAAGTTATCTTTTAATTGTATATTAACATATATATATATACATATATATATACATATATATATACACGTAGTCAAGTTTAAGATATATATAAAAGTCTGCAATGTGAATAATACGCAATCGTATGAAACAACAAGTTGATTTCTATTTAAATTTAGTTTCACTTCTTACACTATTTTATTGTTTAAAATCTTTTTTTCAATATAGATTTTAATTTTAACTAACACTTTTTAAATTACAATTAAAGTTGGATATATATTTTTTAAAAAATGTCTTTTGTTATAAGAATTAAAACATCTCGGCATTGTAAAATGAACTTCATTTAGCTTCAAAACCAACTCGTTTTAAATTAAGTTTCAAAATAAAATTTTTTCCCATAATTTAATTTTATTTCCTGTTCCATTGCTCAAAAATAAATTTTTATTTTCTTTGAAGAATCTAAAACAGAAACTTATACGTGACTAGGATAGATAGCACATATCGATTGTTACGAAGTTCCAGGTTTTTGATGAAGAGAGAGAGAGAATGTGTGTGTTTACCGTTTCTTTCAATAACAAAAAGTAAAACTAGAGAATTCCTTAGGGATTTCATATCTTTCCTTCACTAACGGAGTATTATTTCTGACAGTTTTTTTTGGTATAATATTTCCCTTATAAAGGCACCAGGATCCAACGATTGAAAAATAAAAATATTGGATTTGTTTTAAACTAAGCGTGTCAAGGAAGAAATGCATGAATTTATTTTCTAAAAATATATCCAGAACCAAGTGCAGTTTTTAAATGTGTAAACTATGAATTAAAATATAATATTTCATATGCCTTTATGGAAAAACTGGAAATTTTATTGACCTTATTTTGGTTGAACAAATATTCCTAAAATTATTCGTAGTGTTCCAAATCTTAACTATTTTTCCAATGGAATAAATATGCCATAGTAGTGTTTGATCTTTAATATTTTTGTAGCCCATTTTGTGATAAATTAATATTATTTTAAAGCGAAGGATCAAAAGGTCTTGGTAAAATTTTAAATAAGAGTAACCTTATAGTATTAGTGATAAATTTCTTTTTTAAAATAATATCGCAAGAAGAAATAAAAAAAAGTCATGCATATTTAAACATAATTTATATGCAATAAGTATTAGTGTATTCGTAGGGATGAATGAAAACAATTTATTGCTCTCATTATCTAACTAAAATATTTTTAATAATTAGTTAATACTTTAACTATCCATCTATGGCTTAGTTATATTTAACAAAGGATATTACAAAGATGCTGAAGAGTATCGGAAAGAAATGTGAATTACGTCTCACAGATATTAAAATAAATCATAAAAATATATTTATTCCAAATAAAACACTTAAAATGTTGTAAGTATTATTTATACTTACAACTGATAAACTACTCAAATAAAAATAGTGGTAACTATTTACATTATAGTAAACTACTTACAGCATGGTAGAATGGCGGAGTTGGATTATGCAGTGAATGTTAAACTATACACAGTATGGGGAATGAACTTTAAATGGTGTCTTCTAGCCATATCACAATGTCTTTTTCAATACTTTCCATTCCAACATTGCTCACGTATAAACCTGTATACATGCTTTTAGAAGATCACAGCTACATTTTTTCTAGCGGAGTATTTATTTTTTTTTATTTTGTCTTTATTGTAGCTTCATTCGGAAAATAAAATGTTGCAGCATTTGTTTCTCTTTCTCCCCCGTACGTAAATGACCTAAAATTTTAATTTTGCTTTCTTAAGGTATAAATTTTCTTTTATAATTTTTTAAAAAATTCTTTTTACATGGCTAAAACAATACAATTTTAATAAAACTGTGAAAGTGATACAAAAACTGTAACTTTATCACCAACTACTAAAAATGAAGTTCTTGAAAATTCCGAATAGGAAACCCAATGATGTTCACCTTTCTGCTACGAAAAATTTACTGCACTAAATCTCATGAACAAAAAGCATAATTTTTCATAAGATCCCCATTTTGAATTGAAATAGATGAAATTCAGAATAGGACGGATTAGAAAAATTCTTAAAAATAGAAGTACCGATGCTAGCAAGTGAACAAAATGAAATAATGTCTGCATAAAAATTATTTTTTAATCCCATACTTTAAAAACCGTGCAAAAAGTGAAATCGTTTAAAAAAAATTAACGTACATCGGGAGTAGGTGTATATAAAAAATTTGATTAAGAGAGAAAAAAAAAGTAAAATACTTTAGAGTCAGGTTAATTAATTTATTTATTTACATAAATTTTAAAATACCTATACGAATATTTCTAATTAAAGCATTATTTATTCTATGTTTTAATCTACTATTTATTCCTCACGTGCTGAGATGCACACAACTTATTGTTCTATATTATAAGCTTACTAGATTCTCTAAAAAAATCATTAAATTTAATTATTTGAAATAAACCCTTTTATTGTTGTTGTTTCAATTCTCTATACTGCTTTTAGCATAGAAATATTAATTGAACAGAAAAGTTTTAGAGAAATTCATACAAAAAATTTTAACTGTATGTGTGTATGCATCTATAGATGTACTAGATTTCTCTAACTCTAATTTAATGCAAAGCAATAAGTAAGAAAATAGCAAGAGTGCAGAATATAAAATGGAATAGCCACATAAATATAATTACATACTCTTAGGCTTAAAAGTTAAACATCATTTCAAGGCGCAAACCTTTCTTCTCTATGTTATTGAGTTATAAATAAGTAGAGAAAAATACAGTTATTTTAAAAAAAATATTACTGACATTGAACATTTTTGCGAAAAATCTAAATTTCTATGATAATAGAGTACCAAAAAGTAATCTACTGTCTTATAAATATGTAATAAGTTTAAAAGTAACTATGAAAAAAAGTAACATAAGATATTTTACAAACTTCCCCGTAAAACAATAGAGAGAACAAGGAAATAATTGTTCATAAATAATTTTCAATAAAAGCAACAAAATGTTGTACATAGTCATTGTATAATTGTGTTGTAATTTATTTTGTGTTTTTGCTACATTGCGCTAAAAAAATCTGGTTTAAAACTTGACTCTTTTCTAGAGTATAATCACATTTTAAGCTTCACTGAAGGTATAAATGAGATTTTTCAGAAGGGAAATGATAAAATCGATACCCACCTATCTTTGTAATATTTGGCGATAAATTGATGCATTTTTTTAATTTTACGATCGAAAAATACACTAGTTAAATTTACAGAGAGAAAAGTTTCGAGTTCATACTTCCATACATTTTAGTATGATTGAAGAAAACTGTGATAACAAATTTCGCTTAAATCATCAGTTTATTACTCTGATTTAAAAAAAAAATCCATGTACTTTTTAAAATGATAAATATTTAAGAGTGATGTCATAATAATACAAAAAATATATTTTTTAAATGTGGTGTGAAAAAGTATTCCGTTAACACGAGTCTAATTTGATTTTGAATTTGCAAGATGCATTTGAACTAATAAAAATAAATCTTTTGCTCTTTTACATATTTTAGATGATCTAAAATTTACAATCTGTGAAGAATGATTTTATACTTTTCATTTCATAACAAATAGAACTAAATTCTATAAGACTTCAAATTTGAAATTTAGTAAATGACGATTAAATAAAGGCAAATGAATTCGAAATGCTTTGAATTTATAAAGGTTAACTCAGTGGTGTGATAGCCTATGAGGGCCAATGCCTACTGTGCCCAATCAAGTATACGTGACCTTGGACCCTGAGGTGCATGAGCAGATGTTTCGGTTAGGTAGTCAGTCTGACGCGAAACACTCAGTGTGTTAAGTTCTCAATCAAGCTTGTGTTTGAACTTCGGACCTGTGGCGTAGAAACCCGATGCACTAACCACTCAGCCACTGGGCTTCAAATATTGTTTAGTTTGTCTAAAAAAAACAAGCTATAATTTCTCTGTTTGTATTAAATTTTTGAATATTTGAGTATCTTTACTATTTCTCTCTCTGGCTAAAATATTATAAATGGAAGAAATATTCAGAAATGACAATTTTAGACTGAATATGGCTTTGATTATTTAAATGAAAAACATAATTTTATATTCTCTTGTCTATCAATCTATATATATATATATATATATATATATATATATATATATATATATATATATATATATATATATATATATATATATATATATATATATATATATATATATATATATATAACTTTATTTTTCTCTTCAAAATGCAAACATTCTGCAATCTTTTTTGATCTTGAAACAACTTGGATATTCTAAGTTTCATTTTTTAAGGGAATTTTTAATTTTACTTTCAGAAAAAATATATATCAATTTCAATTATTCAGAAATTGACTTCAATAAGTACAGCGTCATACTTTTCCAAATGCTGAATTTTCATTTTGGTTTTAGAATATTAATTTCAATTATTCAGAAGAAATTTGACTTAAATAAATATCCGAATCATACTTTTCTTGAATTTATGGATTATATAATAGCACTTAATTTATTTTAATATGTCAGAATTAAGTGCTAGTAATAAATCACAAAAATATTAACAAAGTATTACGATTAATAATTTACTGGAATAAAGCTTTTTTTTTAGGTTTCTGAAATATTAAACGATGATTCACCTTTATTCAGCAAGGTGTATTCTTTTTGGAAACATTTATTTAGTTCTGTTTGATAAATTACTTACGTGACACTAGGAAAAGAATGAAAAGGAAGCTTGGACAGGAAAAAAAGTTTAAGACACAGTATCAAAACAAATTCTCTTGAAAAAAGGGGAGGGTTAAATCAGTCGTTCGAATGAATTGGATACTGCTTGAAAAAAAAACATCTGCTTTCAAAGAAAATATATATATATATAATCCTGGAAGCAAAACTCACGATTCAGTTTAAACTTGAAAAAATCAAATTGTAAGAAAATTCTTTTTATTTTGCAATGTCACGAAAGAAGAATTCTGAAAACCATGATGCATTTGGTTTGATGAAAAGAATTCCATAAAAGATATTGTGTACTTGTTATATGAGAAAAAGCTGTTTGGTAAAAAAAATTAATAGCAAAAAAGAAACTAATTATTCTGCATTGCAGAACAGATATACAGGAAAGAAACTATAAATAAAGAGATAATTTAAATAATCGAGTAGTTTTTTAACCATAAAAGATAATCGAATAATCGTAAGAGGTAGCCGAACATTGATGAGTGTATGAAAGTAATTAAATAATTTTACTTTTTAGAATTAGAAACGGAAGACACATTGAAAAGTAGACTAATAGACTAAATGATAAAAGTATTTTTAATAATAATTGTCATAATAGAATTTTGTTACAATTATAAAAATGAAACACACACATATATATATATATTTCTCCATATCTCAATTATATTAAGTATTAGTGGGACAAAGTCTAAAGATTCTCTAAAAGCTTAGAAAATGTCTCTATCCAATCTGACCTAATTAAGAGTAAGTACTATTACGTTATCATGGTCCAATATTCCTCAGCAATAATATCAGCAATTCGTAGAGCCCGTACGAAGAAGATTATCGTCCATGATCAATGCTAAAGGGGGATCAACTCGTTATTAAAGGACTTCTCTAACTTTTATGGCTTCTCAGTTTATATGTACACTCATGTCTAAAATTAAGGTCATAAACATATGGTTTTGACATAATTCTAAATTACTACCTATACAATTGATTGAATTTATATTTTATATATTTTAAAGAACGAGTCAACCCCTTCGGCTAAGGAAAAGAAGTTGTTTAGCGTTAGCTTTTGCAAAATATTGCTAGATTGAGAACGTTTAAGGTATCCGACTAGGTTGAAAAAGTGCTTTTTAGGTGTTTCATGTTTGGTGTTGTTTGGGTCATTAGGCAAAACAGAAATTAATTATTGAGGAAGAAGGACTGATACATAAAACTAGAGAGTTTTTAAGTTCTTTTAGAACATTTACTTTATATAACTAATAAAAATATTTTTTTTATTCATTTTTTGAAGAATGAACTGTTCATGATAATACGTGCACGAAAAACGGGATATCTTCTAAATAATCCAATCAAATGCAATGAAATTTATAACATATATGTGCCATGTGTCCTTCAGAGTGTAACAAACCGCAGGTTTTAAGACAGCTACATTTAATCACATTTCACAGCCATTTTTAGCTTAGAACATGCAGTAATTTTGACGAAAAACCATGACCATCAAATTTAAATGCTAATAAAATATTTATTTCTTAAGATATTTTTTATCCTGCTGTTTGTGACACTTCAGAGCGATCAAGAAGTATATCAATGAGAGACGTTAAAATTGCATAATGTGCAATTTATTTTTATTTATCACGTTTTTTTAAACTTAAAAAATTTTGCAAAATTTTCCTAAAAAAAAAAAATTTTTTTTTTCGAAAAAAGGGCGATACATGTTAGTTATTTAATAACTATAACTTTTTAAGCCAATTTATGTTCTTTAAAACAACAAAATTATTCAGAAAAACAATTTTTGAAAAATTTATCTCCGTACCTAGTCGGATACCTTAAGCATATGGGAATTTCGCCACTAGTTTTGTGAATATTGCATTAAAATGACAATCGTTTAGATGATTCCTTGAGACAAAGAGCCGTTGGTAAGCTTGAAGCTAACCAGTCTCAAGCGGAGGTGGCTTGATGGTTGCAAGTGGCCTGAAAGTGACCATTCGGTTATGGAATCAATTCCAAACGAGTGGTACTGTCAACAGGAAGGTTGAACAATGTCACCAAGAGTATCGACGTTTGCACAGATCTGTACTTGCATTAAGCGCATGGCAACATAGGTGGACCACGATTCCTCAGCTTGTTCGTGATTTTGCTGCTGTGTCTAGAAGAAGAATTTCCATCAAATATTCTACAGACGTTTAGCAAATTGACCTTTACACCAAGCATCCAGGTGTGTGTGTATCCCTTTGACTGCATCAACAGGAACGACCGGAAATTGGGGAGATAAAAACATCAGTCGTGGGCATTATAAGAAAAAGGGGCGTGTTCTTTTCAGTGATGCGTTGAGATCAACAAAGTGATTCTCGCCGAGTCTTTGTATGGAGAGAAAGTGAAAATCACTTTTTATCCCTTCTACGAAACAGAAATCGACATATTTAGTGGAAAAGGAATCCTTGTCTGGGGCAGAATAATGTTGGACAGTCGTATGTCGGCCTGCCTTTGATGCCGGTGCTGTCAACGCAAAGAGATATAGGAATGAGATCTTGCAGCCTATGTGAGGTTGTTCCAGAGTGCTATGTACCTGGTCTACATTCCTATAAACAATAATTTGCGGCCACACAGAGCTCCCAATGTTGATGAATATTTTGAGGATAAAGAGTATATTCGTCGTAGGGATTGACTTCCGAGGTCTTCGGATCTAAATCCTACTGAACATGCTTTGGATGGTCTAGGACAGGGATGGCGAACCTTTTGGGATCAACGTGCCATTTTTTTCTTTAAGAAATGTTTAATGAGGTATAGACGTGTCATCAAATAATTTTGACTTATGATTATTGAGACAGTAAAAAAACCAAATTCTAACACCTCAAAACTCTTTATTTACAACGAAAAAATACATTTTGCACTGTATAGTAGTAAATATTTTATTTATATGTGTAATTTAAATTAAAGTAACATTAGTATGAATTCTGTTGTGGCAGATTAGATGAAAAATAACTTGTGTTAGGATTGTAAGATCTTACTTTTAGCAGAATGCAAGCTGAATAGGAGTCATGTGCCAAAAGGTTTCTAAGTAAGTTTTTAATGTTATTCATCTCTAAAAGTAATGACTTACAGACATATGTAGATGAAAATATGGTTAAAATACCATGAGCCAGTTGTGACGGGCTCACGCGCCTTTTCTTTAACATAACCTCTGGGTTCTTTGACGGCCACGATTAATGTCAACTCTTTACCAACCAAAACCAAGAAGCGAAATGCGAATAAGAAATGCAAATAAGATAGCTTTTAAAAGAACAGAAGTTTCAGTAAACTGAATGACAATTTGATGAATGTTATGTTTGGAGGAGATACAAGCGTGAATTGACAGCCTATCGTAAAGTTACCTAAAACCCAGCCATTACTACAAGGTGCATAGCATTGCGCCTTGAACGTTTCCATTTAAGCTTGAAGTTAAGTTGAATTAAGGTAGGACTGATTATTTGATATTAAGACTTGTAAAATTATTAGAGGTGAGAGTAGGCGGATAATATAATTATTTTGAGAAAGTGATCTAAATTGAGTGATTCGGTTTAACTATCTTTTTGTGTGTTGGTTCATTCTAGAATCTTACTAGTTAAATTATCTAAATTGTTAGACGTTTAAGTTCTATTCTTAATAAAGTCATATTAAGAATTTAAAATGTCTGATTATTATCAAAACCCACACCTCTAGTTCACGCTGACAATCAAAGATATGGTCATCAAAGGGGGGGGAGCATATCACATTGGTGCCCAACCAAATTTAATTTATATGACCCCGGGGTAGGAAGCTCGAGTGGGTTTGGTATTTTACCAGAAGTGTGCTTTTCCGGGTCGGAAAATGTAACCGACTTTTTGGAAGCCATAGACAATCAAATAAAATTACTAGAAATACCTAGTGGTTTAGCGTGTGCTTATTTGAAAGGTCATCTCGAGGAAGCGCGCCCGAGATTGGTATCAGATATTCGGATCAGTGTTAGTGCAGGAATACCGCCACGGATTTCCTTTTGGCAAAGCAGGAGTATCAATTCCGCCATAAGGAATAAGAAAGATTTGGAGACGAGGTTTTATGCATCTCAGCAGGGAAGGAATCAGGAGCCAATGGATTTTGTTTACGATTTATTAAATTACACCAAAAACTGGATCTAGGGATGTCGCAGGCGGACATGATAGATCACATTCTTGTTAGACTCGAACCACAAGTTCAGGACTACGTGGAGGTCCGAAATCCACAAACATGGTACAACTTTTGGAGATCTTAGCTAAACTTGAAGAAAGGTATTCTTGCAAATCAACGCGGGGTTCGCAGAATAGTGATAATGTGGAAAGACGGGGTCGGAATGAGCATAGGATGTCTAATGCCGAT
This sequence comes from Trichonephila inaurata madagascariensis, assembly GCA_019973955.1. Lineage (NCBI taxonomy): Eukaryota > Metazoa > Arthropoda > Arachnida > Araneae > Nephilidae > Trichonephila > Trichonephila inaurata. The sequence goes on from BMAV01025875.1 coordinate 140,305, forward strand.
GATAATCGCAGAAATTGGAGAAATTCAGAAGTTGGGCGTAGACCAAATAATGGCAGAAATGATTATAGGGGTAACTACGAGAATGGCCGTCAAGGAAAACAATGGTTAGATAGTAGGAATAGATTTCAGAACGATGACCGCAGATTCAACGATAGGGGATACCAATTTGGAAAGGGAGTTCGAAATGATGATTTTAATAGAGGGGACCGCAGAAATAGGGATTCGAGTGAGAATTTCAGTCGAGATGATAGGATGCAAAGGGGATGATTAAATGTTTTGAAAGTTAATGTGGTTCTACGTAATCAAAAGAACTCGAAAATGGATATACCGATTAAACTTTCTGCGATATGTATGTCTCCAGTGGAACTTCCAAATGTTCCTATTTTATTAAATGAAACATTTTTGAAAGCGTTATGGGACACTGGAGCGGAGAAATCACTTATATCTGATGAAATATATAAAAATATTTTACGCAGCAGTAAAATCACGCGAGCTCCAGGTAATCTACAGCACAGGGAGCGAAATATCAAAAATATAGGAATTGTAGAATTGAATATTCAAACTAGGGGTTTGAAAAACCTTGTAGTTGTTTCATGTGTGTTGACAGTTTGGAATACCCATGTATTCTTGGGGGTAGATTTCATAAGTGGATCCAAAGGATTGTTTTAGACTTTGATCGAAAATCGTTAAAGATTCCCGATTCGCAAATAGAGAAGGTGGTTAAAACAATTGAAGAAGAAAATGTAGAAATTGATCTGTCTAAGACAAAGTTGGAGGATAAGCAAAAACAGGAATTACAAAATTTGTTTAGTAGTTTTAAGGGATTGTTCTCAGACAAACCAGGTCTAACTCATGTTTCATACCATGAAATTGATACGGGAGATAGTCCACCGGTTGTTTCCAGGCCGTACAGGTATGATCGGCAAAAACAAGCGATACTCGAATTCCACATTGAAAAAATGTTACGAGAAGGAACCATAGTCTCAATACAATCCCCGTACGCATCACCTGTTGTGTTATGTAAGAAAAATAATGGGTTACCACCGGATAGTCCGGAAGCAAATAGATTTGCGGTTGACTATAGGAAACTTAATTCGGTCACGAAGTATCCACGCTATCCTTACCGTTAATAGATGATTTAATAACGAATATCTCCTATACGACAATAATGTCATCTCTTGATCTAAGAAGTGGGTACTTTCAAATGGCAGTAAACCCCAGTAATATTGTTAAGACCGCGTTCGTAGTAAAAAGTGGCACTTACGCATTTCGGCGTATGCCATTCGGCTTATCAGGGGAGGCTCCCAATTTTCAAAAAGTTGTAGATATCATATTGAAACCGGTGATAGGGAAGTTTGTGAATGTTTATATGGATGAGGTGATCATCTCGTCTCCATCATTCACTCAGCATGTTGAGCATGTAAGGGAGGTTTTTACGTTATTTATTGCAAGATGCAGGATTGACATTAAATAAAGAAAAGTGTAGATTTGGTTGTGATGAAATGAAGTATTTAGGATTTATTATTAGTAAGGAAGGAATCAAAACGGATGAGACAAAGGTTCAAGCCATGCTTGAAATGAAACCACCGCATAATTCAAAGGAAGTATCCAAGTTTTTGGGTATGTCCCAGTGGTATTTATTAAAAATTTATACTTTTTCTGCCCCAAAGAACCCAAGAGGACAATTAATAGAAAGCGTGATGAGCCCGTCACAGTATACTATAAGGTATGACAATATCATATTACAGTTTGCATGACATTCTCGTACCTTTATTCTAGCTATAAAACATATACTTGCGTTGTCTTACATTCTACATTGCTTTATAATCTTTACGAAGCAATTAACGTAAAGTAAACTCTAGACTTATACATGTTTAACAGAAAAAATTTGCATTATTTACAATGGCAAACTTTGTACAGAGTTAGACGCAAGGGTAACATGCGAATAAAAAGATTACGACTAAAAATTTGAAAAAAAAATTGTTAAATATAGTATGATACAATTTCTATGTTGTGTGGTTATTACCGATGCCTATTTGACGTCTGTTACACATGTCTGTTATATTTTTTATTTCACACTCTCCATTAAAAACTGCTGTGAAGAATTTATTTATTACAACTATTTGGATCTTAGAGTGTTGCAAAAGGTCCCAGGAAAGCTTTCCTGCTGTGGAAGATTTCTTTATTAACAATTCAATATAATTAGGGAATTTCTTTATACATTATCCATGTGACTTTGATAGATTTTGTCAGTCTATGTATAAAGTTTTAATTACTCATTGCATTATTTTTCATTTTTTATTAATTCTGGGTTTTGAGGGGTGGAAATTTATTATGGAAGAATTGACTTGGGGTTTTTCTACTATCTAGCTTTTTAACTGGATTATTTACTTTATTGTCCGAGTAGGGTTCCTTTATTCAGCGATGCGTCTTTCGATTTCCGAATGCTTTCTATGTGTGCTTAAGGTATCCGACTACGTTCGGAACCATGATTTTAAAAGGCGCATAAATGGATAATTTTCATGATATTTAGCGTCACTTAGATTAGAATACATTGTATAAAATTGTTTTAAGGACACATTTTGATAAAAAAAAAATTATTTAAATGCAATATTTCGGCAAAAAATTAACTTAGAACAACCTTTTTTCAAAATGTCCTCCTTTTGTGAAAAATTCTTCTAGTATAATAATATTTTGCCTGTATATAGCTCAGACCTCTGTTCAGAGGCTCAACAATGATTTTTGAAAAATTCACATTATTTTTAGAGTTACAACCCATTGAAATAATTATCGGCGTTTTTTTCTTAAAATTTCTCCCCTCTGTTGTCGTAAAACATGGATAAACCCACTAAGTTATATATTTCAAAAATTCTAGTTGAGCCTCTGTACAGAGGTCTGAGCTATATACAGGCAAAGTATTATTACAATAGAAGCATTTTTCACAAAAGGAGAATATTTGAAAATGGGTCATTCTATGTTCATTTTTTGTCAAATAGTGTACTTAAATAATTTTTATTGTAATAATATTCTTAAAAACAATTTTATACATTTTCTAATCTAAGGCACTAAATATGATAAATAATATCCATTTATACGCTTTTGCAAAATCACGGTTCCGAACGTAGCCGGATATCTTAAAAGTAACATGTATACAATTTAATTTACTTAACTTATTAATTTTTACGGTTTATAATTAAGATCATATTGTAGCTTTAGAGTCAAGGTGCATTACTATTGCATTCAATACATTATTATTGTATAAGGGGGGTGCGATAAAAATTATGATTGAAGAGTGGGTCGCCAGTATTCAAAGTTTGAGAAGCACTGCTGAATTGCATTCGACATTTTACAGGCCTAAATTTTCTTTCCATGATCAACGTTATATAGAATACTCGCAGAAACTTAACCCTATTATTACAAATATAATGAGAAATGAACCGCAATTAAAAGAATTTTTTTTCATTGTTTGAGACAAACAGAATATTTATGCATTTCTTTTGTAAAATATAAATGACATTTTGTAACTAATTACGTGAATAAAATTATCTATGTCTAAAATCATTTTGTTTAAAAGGACTTTTAAATTACTTCAACGCATTTTTACTTGTTTTGTTTACAAGTTGGTGATTAGGCATATTTATTATTTTTTTATGAATTCTTTAACGAAAATGTCAACATATTTTCCCAACTTTTCTTCTAGTGAAAATGATTTGAAGAAAAAAAAAACTTTCATTCAATAAATCTGATAAGGCTAATATAAAATAATTTAATTCGAAAAGCTGAGCAGAAACATGTATGGATAATTAATTGATAACCTAAAGAAATTCCATTTCGAATGTAACACTTATTTTTTCATCCTACATTTTCGCTTATAAAATTAAATAGCTAATACTAAAAGAAGATAATCCAAACATCAGATTCCAATAACAGCTCATTAACTTTTATCGTCTTAAGCAGTTCTCTCTCTCGCCACGCTTTATTCTCCAATTGAAACCTAAACTAAAAAAATGATGATTTAGCAGTTGTGGAGAGATAAATATACCATTCAATTAAAAATCGAATTAGAGTTGGCGTTGGTTTGAGTTGTAGAAAAGGAGTTAAAAAAGCTGTCTTGAGGAGCAAATAAACCCTGTATCCCGAAAAGCCTCCATACTTTCTTAGATCATTACAAATACATAAAAATATTGTTTTTTAATTTTGATAAACTGAAAAAATGTATTCTTTTTTTCTCTCCTCGATGTATTTCAGACTTTTCCTTAAGTTGATTTTATTTGGTACTTAACAGTTGAATAGCATCATAAATAAATTCTTTTTGAATGGAAAGGGTTTAAATTCCCGGACTACCCCCGTTAGGCTTAGTGTGAAGGTATGGAATATAATTGACCTTGATCTCTTTCCAGAGCTGGTGGCATGTTGTTTCATCCCTTTATCTAGTTTATTTTTTGTCCTTGTTTAAGAAAGTTGTGGTGTTGAAGTGCAGCGATCATGATAAACTTAAAAATCGAGCTGCTCGTAAATTTGTGAAATTCCTTGGGGGGAAATTTAAAAAAAAAACTGAACATTTTAAATTGTTGAGACAGTGTTTGGAGATAGTTACACCTCACACAGTCAAATTTTTGAATAACGCAAATGACTTTCGAAAGATCAGGATGTTTCTGAAGGTGATGAGCGTTCTTGTGTCGATCTGTAACAACAAGAACAGGTGATGCTCATCGTTTTTGTTCGATATTAATGGCATCATTATGATCGAATGGGTACCTATAGGCCAAACATTAAAACAGCAGTACTACATTGAGGTCCTGAAAATGCTTAGAGAAAGAGTGAGGAAGGAAAGGCAAGATCTGTAAAGCAACATGAATTTTGCACCAAGACAACGCCTTAGTGTACATTGTGCTCTCTGTAAAACAGTTCTTGGCGGACAAACACATTTCTGTACTCATCAGATCTCGAGCCATACGACTTCTACCTGTTCCTTAAAGTAAAAAATGCAATGATGGGAACGCATTTTCAGTCTGTAGGTGAGTTGAAGGCAAAAACGGCTGACTTACTGATGATGGTGACATCTATAATGAGCCGCAGCATTGCTTTGAACGGTGGAAAACTTGTATGCAGCTATGTAATGATAGAGAAAGGAAGTATGTTAAAGGGGATTAAAAGGTATTTGTACATTGTTTTCAATAAAGCTAATTTTTAAGACTAGTCCCAGTTATCTAATTGTCACAGCAGTATATCCATTGTACCGTCACTGAACTCGTTTACCGACACTTGACATGGAACCCCATGTAATTACTTCGCCCTCTTGTTTTACCTTTGCTTGAATGTTCCTTTTCTCGTAGCTCTGTTTTCGGTTGTCTCAAAATTAAATTCCACTCAACAGTTGCGGCGAATTAAGTTGAATTTTGTCTGATCGGAAAACAATGCATTCTCTACCAAATACACTATTTCTATTTAAATGCTTCCTAAAGAAGTAAAACTTTTTTTCGAGTGGTTTTACTGATATATAGTTTTCTTCTGGCTACTCTGGGTTTATAACCATCCGTTGAAGAACTATGTGGATAGATTTGAAGGAATTGTTGAGTTAACCCTTTATCTACCGACGATACGTATAAGTACCACTCACTTTAAAATTACATAGAAGAACCATTTTTACGAATATTCTGATGATACTTAGCAGGAATATTCTTTGGAATCCACTTTTCCAAGATATATGGCAGCACGGGTTCTGTGATGAGTATTTTAGTGTAGAAGGCGAATAGTTTTATAGCAGAAATTGCGTTTTCATCTTAACGGCTTTTTCAGTGGATTGCGAAGATTATTCTTTTTGTCCCGAAAAAATAGTTAATGTTAAAATTTAATTCTTATTTTGTTTGTATGGAAAAATGAAGACCTTAGAAAATGATTTGACTATCTATTTTAAGTGAACAGTGTATATAAATTAATTTTACAGGTGAATATCTTTAATTAATTAATTAGCTGTAACGGATTCAATTTCCCAAAGTTGAGTAGTTTCTTTACGTATATTTCTTAATTTTCAATGTAGTGATAAAAAAACACACATATTGCATAGAAAAAAAAACAACTGCAGTAAATTATAATGTGGTAGTTAACGGGTTAAAGTCTTCCCTGAATGTGGAAATTCCCGGAGAGAAATATGACCCCGGGGTACCCCAGTGATCCTTCTCTATTTTCGACCCTCCATCTTGTCATCCATTTTCTTCTTTTCTTCTTTTCCCGTCTAGACCACAGACCTAAGAATGTTTGGTGCAGTATAGCCAGAACTGGCTCTTGCGATATAAAACACCAAACTCAACTCAACCCGGAGAGAAATTTTTGGATTTATTTGAATATTATAATAACTTTTCTCTTTTCCCTTCGAGTCGGCTTTTTTGAATGGTCACATTACTTTGCATTTAGCGCATTATCAGCATTTGGGATTTTTTAAGTTACAATTCGGATTGTATATCTATTCCTATATGCACTGTTTAACGAATTCTTTCAGTGATTTATTCCAATTATAAAAATGCACGATTATTTTTCTTTCTTTAATCGTTATCTCTCCACTCTCTTACTAGCCGTTTCAAAATTTCGATGAACTAAGCAGAAATAATCTCACTTTTCATGCTACTTCAGGTAGATCAAACTACCACCTGTCACCTTATCACTGTTCGATACAGTCGGCGATTGAATGTAGATGTAAAAAGAATTCGCAACTTACTATATTAATCTGAGTTTATGCGACTAAAAGGTAACTATTTTTACACACACGAAGAGATTCCCATGTAAAAACAAAGTTCATTTAAATATTAAAATAAATTAAGAACGAGAAAAATTAGATGTGCAATCGGGTAAAAAAAGTTAGTCAAAATTCACAATACTCATTAGTTGCATATTTTAAAATAAAATTTAATATTCAGTATAACAACTCTCTTAGATTTCAGAGCTTACACCATTCTCTTTAATAAGATCTTATACAAACTTAGATCACAAAACTTTAAGGTATATCCTTTCCAACAACAACAAAAAATACTTGATTTTCATTCACATTTGAATATTGTTGACCGTGTTCATAATTCGTTTTGCTAGCCTAACCCCAAATATTTTCCAATAAAGTTCAGGTCATAGGAAAGTGATGGCAAGCGGTGATAAGAGGGAGAGTCCATGTTATTTATCTCAAACTCTAGGGGTTCACATTTCTTTGGTCGCAAATACAGCTGTATTACTTGATGGACTATTAAGTTCCAGGTGGTTATTCTTCCCTGATGCCTCGCCAATGGAACACGTCCAGAACATTTTCGGACGTCGCTTGTATTCACTGTGGAGACCATGAACTGTGGTAAATGATTGGCAATGAATGAAGAATAATCCCTTTGGATGTGCGATACGTACTTTCATCTCGACTCTGTATCTTGATGTATTGCTTCATGTATTGTCGTTTACGGTGGTTCGACAAATCTATTGGGCTGAAGTTGTTCTTGCTCCGTTTTACAAGAGCATTTCAAAATAAGTATCACTTATTATTCGTTGCTGTCAGTGGCGTAACGGAGAATATTAGGGCCTCTCTGCAAAGTCTGATTTTGGGTTTCACCCGGATCTTACAAAAACCATAACCTTTGGGCCCCCTAGAATCCTGATCCCCCCGAATGATGCTAGGATTGGGGCGGTGAATGTTACGCCACTGGTTGCTGGCTCTATCTATTCGCCGAGTTTCTTCAATTTCTGGTCATTTGTTTTTAGTGTTCCATTTTTAATGTTACCACAGAGTATATATATAAACAACATATATGAAAACTTGAATTGTATAAAGAATTATATGTGTCGGGAAAACTGACTCGGAAAAAAATTATTACTAATTTTATGGTTATTATAGTCATTTTTAAATAAATACAATACAATAAAAAGCAAAAGACACATGCTTAAATCGACCCCTATACATCAACGGGTTTTAAATTTTTACTCTATCCTTCGGTGTTTTCTTCTAAATGTTTTTTGAAATCCCCCCTTTCCCTAAAAGAGGTCGATGTGTGCCAATAGCTTAAATAAAGCTCTTATGCACACTTGTAATGTTAATATCTTTACTACATCAAAATTATATCTTTTATCAGGGGCGTTGCTACCACAGTATCAGCCGTATCAATGATAGAGGTTCCCCCAAGTTACAGAGGCCCCAACTTGTGTAACTACAGTACCACTAATACGGCTTTCTTTTCTAAAAAAGGGCCCCGAAGGAGTGTTGATACGGGGCTCCCTCGGAACTAGCTACGCCAATGTCTTTATAATCTTTATATCACTTTATTACATGAAAAATGGTATTATTTTTTTAAAATTTCATTAAAAATTTAATTTCTAATTTTTGTCCCTCATAAAAAAAATCGAGTAAAATTTAAATTTCACGAAACATTTTTTTTATCTCAAACTTAGTCATTTGAATTTGTTATGTGACACCACGTGCGAAAATTATCATTCTGATTTCACTCTTCCCTTTCGATTTTCCCTTGAACAAATTCTGCATCTTATCTAAGCGAAAGATAAGAGGCATATGACTTTTAACAATAACATTCGCGTGTTTTGTGAAAGCACCCGATAGAGACAAGTGATACTCAGCTTTTTAGGTCAGCGATCCGCAGATTTCGATACCTATATATTCCGAAGTGCAAAGAGAATCACTTAACAATCCTGAAGGTTGTTCTGAAGTTAACGGTCATTTTTTTTTTTGTTATCGATCTGGTAAGTATAAATATTTGTTTCCTCATGTTACCCAAATTAAGTCCACTTATCAATACCATTGATGACAAACAACACATCATTTCCGAAATAGACGGTTGTATTTTGTGTCATTTATAATGAAGTTGTGAATTGGATATATTTTCGATAAAATTAAAGTAAGCTCCATGGTTAAATTTTCTTTATAGTTTTTTTTTTTTTTAATGCTTTGATTATATTAGCATAACTTGGTATGCTAATATAATATATTAGCATAACTTGGGTATGATAATATAATTAAGGATAGGGGTTTCACAGTCAATTTATTTTGTTTGTTATTTAAAGAAGAAAAATAAATTGCTATTGTTGCTTAAAACCGTGGGAGGATACGTGTGAAAGATACGACACTTGCAATTACCATTTCTGATGAGTTTTATAATGTTCTTAATTGTAAAATATATCATTGTAATGTATTGAAAATAAAATAAATTTTAGTACACACAAAATGTTTTCAAAAGGAAAACATAAAAAGTTAATTATTTTTAGAATGCAGAGAAATTCCTCCCCCCCCCCATTATTTTTCTCAATTCCTACTCTATTAGCTCACACTCTCTATATATTTATTTATTTATTTATCGGTGGAATTTTCAATCGTTAATAAAATACATTTTAAAGCGCTCAATTGAGCTAAAATTTAAGGAACATGATTATTTTGAATGACAATAAAATAATTTAATTATAATTAATAAAAACTAATTGATTAAAACTAATTATTTAAAGAATTACAAATACAGTCACTTTGGCATCATTTTTGGCGACATAGCGACGATTTTGGCGACTTGTGTGAAAACTTGAAAAAGTTTTTTTCTCGCGTTTTAAAGCATTCAGTTGAATTGAAATTTTATATACACGATTGTTTTGGATGACAATACGATACTTTAATGATAATGAATAAAAATTAATGACCACTTAATGTTGTGATTCTCTCTTATGTATATACATTGTTATATTAATTGTAACTATTTATATAATAAAAAGTAGTTAAAATAAAAATTTTTCTTTGTTGATCTAAGTTGGAATTGACTTGAATTTTTTTTTATATTACTTGTTTTAAAAAAACTTCCAACCGCAAAGGTGCTGCATTTCAAGAGTTCTGGTTTCGAAAACGGGTGCGAAAGAGCTTAATTTTAAATTTTATTTATTTCTTCTCTGTGAATAACTTGCCATATTTTCATTTTAAATTACGTTTCTCGTTATTTTTAGTAAGAAATATTAATTTTTTTCAAAGATTAATTTTTATTTGCTATATATCCCTGGAGGCAGTTCTGAGATTCACTCAAACTCGCATTCTGGGATTGATGAAATTTTTATTTTTTCTACATAACAGAGTTCAAACATCGCAGTTTAAACGAAGTCAATGTGTAATAGTTAACAAATTATTGAAAAATATGAAGATTTATTACTTAGTACTTATATAAATTTTTCTGAATTGAAGACTAATTTTGCTCGAATTATAAAACTATATTCTAATAATACAGCCTCTGACAATAAAGTTCGGTGAATGAAGTCAGAACGACCGATCTGGCAACACTGGCGAAGCAAAACGCTGGACATGTGTAGTGGATGGTGTTGACCATCTGTTCCCACCCTTGTTTAGTTGACTCATTTGTGTTCCGTGTAAAATTTGTTTTACGAAGTGCATATTTAGTACGTTGGTTCTTAACTGAGAACAAGAAAATGAACGAACAAAAGATCAATTTAAAGTTTTGTTTTAAGCTTGACAAGACACCAAAAAAAAAAAAAAAAATTATGCGATGTTGGTACGTGCTTATGATGATCAGGCAATGTCCATAAAGTGGTTCAGCCGTTTTCGAAAAGAGGGAAAGTGTTTCTGACAACCACCGTAGAGGAAGACTGGCGACTTAAGAAAACATTAAGAAAGTGAGGAAATTAACCTCTCAAGATCGTCAATTACCTATGCGCATGATAGCTGATGAACTGCAGATTAACCATTAATCTGTGAGATAAATCGTTACCCAGAATTTAGAGATGAGAAAAACGTGACATTATCATTGACAATATTCCTAACATCCAACGAAACGTAACGAGGTTTTTGAACTCCATCCCAAAAGAACTACTTCTTGCAAAGTTTCCAGAACATGTATATAGCAGATCTCAGGGGTGCATAGTTATGGGAGGTGAGTATTTCGAAGGACATTAAGGTAACTTTTGTTAATATTTAATCTACGTTAATGTTACAGGACTATTCACCGAACTTTATTGTCATAGGTTGTACATACGTGATTTATAATTTAAATCAGTTTCTTGGCTGAATTTAGAATTTTCTTAACGGCTATTGACTGTTTTGTTAGTGTTATCCTCAGAAGCAACTTGAAAGCTACAATACAGTAAATCTTGTTTTTGTGTGTGGTAGATAGGACTACATAAAAGAAGTCACACTTAGAAATAATGTCAATTACTTACGAAATTTATGAGAAAGTGCTTCCGAACAAAATGAATAGTCGAATTACACATGGAAACATTTTTAAAACATTTAATGTCTTATTGTATACTCGAAGAAGTTTTCACACACAGAATGCATATACATAATTCACTGCTACTCGTAATCCAAAGCGTGCATGTTCCTGTGATGAATTAGTTCGAAAATCGCTTTCATCTTTTGAAGATACAATTTCAATGGATTTATTTTTTGGCACCATGAAGTAATAGGTAAATTTTTACGACGGTTGATTGGTCAGTTACTTGTAAATGCCACAATAACCAGATATGCATGATCGAAGCTCATTTTGTGAAATTTCTAACTCCTTTCGGAATTGGTATCTATTTTAAGAAAATGCTTTTTCGATTTGTTGGAGAGCTGGATCCCTGCATATATTTTATCCACTCTCACAATCCGGTTCTTCTTGTCCATCTTCATAACATGCCAAATTATTGATAATGTCGCTGTCATTGAAAGTTTCGTCTTCAATCAAGTGCGTGCTGCTAGTGCGTTGATAGAAAGCAATGGGCTTGATTTATGAAGTCACATGATAAAAACAAACACGTGTTTTCCATTGAATTCAAAACAAACATTAAACTAAATGTACTTGTTCTATTTGTAAAACTCAAATAAAATTTTAAATTTCATATTTGGATAAAGATGTTTAAATGTTAGGGAAAAAAAATTTTTCAAAAAGATTTTTTTAAATTAAAAAAGTCGTATTTTATGCTTATACTTTTAAATACAATGCATTTGTATATATATGTACTTTTTAAGAGAAAGTTTCTGCAAAGAGCAAAACTTGGCAACACCGGAGCGCGTGAGCAGATTAGTTGGAAACACAAGATAGTTTTTATCGTGTGACTATGACGTCACATGAGTTTTTGAATTGATTGGCTAGAATCACGTGGCTTTCACTTCATGTGACTATGACGTCACATGAATCAACCTCATTGAACTTGTATTGTCGAGACACTGTTTATAACCAATGAAATAGAGAGCGTCTTGAAGTGTATTCATGAACATTGATGGAAAATATTACAATGGTGCTAAGGCCGTTGAAATTCATATATACCGCACAAAATAAAGAAAATAAAATAAAAATCGTACAAAAGTAAAATCACATAAAAAAGGACCGTACAAAAACAGGTTCTATTGTATATGTGAATATATACCTTATATACTAAATCACCATATAAATCTAATTAACAGTAACATAAATAAAAATAAAATAAAGCGGCATAGATCAGTAGTGACGAACTAATTACCAGCGAGTCGGACACTGACCCATGTAGGTTTCTAAATAGAATCTCGGATTGATTTTTTTCAAACTTATTTCTTAAAATATCCGATAACACATTCGGGGTACTTTTTTTAAAAAATAGCATACTAAAATCTAATAAATTCTTTTATCGGAATCTCTCTCTCTCTCTCAATACACCAATAAATACTAATATTTTACTAACAATATTTAAAAGAAATTATCTAAATTGTGCAAAAATCACAATTATAAGAGAAATTTTAGCAATAGTTTTGAAAAACTTCAAAACAATTAGAGAAAAAAGTAATAAACCTATATCAGTAAAATACTAAAACAAATTAGATGCATTTGTCTAGAGAATGTACTTTCAATGTTTAATTAAAATGTAAAAGTTTTAGTGCCGATCGCGCGAGTAAATATTATAAGAAATGTGACATTCTTTATGAGACCCTTATTTAAATAACATGCCATAACTCAAAAAATATTCATACAATAAGAATTTAGTATATTCTCTAGAAAATAATATAAAATATCAGGTTCACAAAAAGTTTTATAGAAATGCATTTATATAACATTTTGAGTTAACGGACTCGCTGTGATAGATTTTGAACAATTTAAATGCCCACTTCTGGTAGATTAAAAACCCATTTCCGGTTTTTCTAATTTTATAAAAATGATTGTAACTTGGTCTGTATGTAGCGTAGAAACAACAGCAAAAAAAGTATGCTTCGTAAAGCCAAAAGCTCCATTCAATTAAAAAATATGTTTTTACCGATGGTCATTTCAACGTGTTTGGATACCTTAATAGAAATAAAACAATTAGTGGTGATGAACCAATGACCAGCAGGTCAGACCTTGACTCGTGAAGGTTTCTGAACAGAATCACAGGTTGATTTTTATAAACTTATTTCTTAATCACAAAAACAAAGCGATCAGACAATTGAAAAAAATTAAAATATAAATATCTAATATCCAATTTGTAATAAATTATTTCCAAGTGGACGATTGGCAATTGATTTTCTGCTATGTATCATTGCACCTGTGTGTAGAATTCGTGACAGTTGATCATGAACTTAATCGTTACCTCCATTTTGGACAGTCACAGACATGGTGTGACGTCACGTTTTACAGACGACCACCTGCTGTGTGTTATCACTGATAACCAACAAACAAAAGCATCGATTTCAACGATAACGGTAGGAAGAATTTTTGTGAAAGTAAGATTAATTATTTTGTGATTTCTTTTTCTTGTATAAACTGCTGCAATACTATTCTGGTAAATTTATCTCCTGAGTTTAAACTGTTATTAACACTTTAGAGCAGGGGCGGGCAGACTTTTCCTGGGTACGAGCTACATGTAATTTTTTCAAGGTGTTGCGGTCCACCCAGTAGCGTAGGTGTAGCGAGCAAACAGAAAGTCTACAACAAAGTTGGAGAAAGTCTACAACTCCATTTAACTAACCCCTATTTTGCGAATTTCTCTATTTAGCGAACTTTTCCCTGGAAGTAAGAACATTTTACGTGTTTCTTCGTAATATAACCTCCAAATAGCGAAGTACATTTCCTATTTAACAAACTTTTTCTCTTGTGATTCGATTTTTTTTCTCTCCGTATTTTTAAAATATTTCGAGACCTTCATGTGATGAAATGATTATTAGGCCTTAGTGAAGGTGGTCACCCTAAAATGCCTTGGCAGTCCACCGGTTGATCGCGATCGACTTAATGCCTACTCCGTCTTTAGAGAATATTTCACGCCTTTTTCTAAAGAAAAAAAAAACGCTTGTGCGCTTAAGAGTTCAGTAAAGCAAAAAGTTAAAAATTATTATTGGTCTGATAAATTTTTATAATGACATCGATTTTCATTTTAATTAAGTTAACAGTTCTAAGACTTCACAACGTGAATCGAATGAAAACCCTTTTATGTTGTTTAAAGCTAGTAACGTGTAACAATATTTTATATTGAACATACCATAGCTGATAAAAATTTAACCCTCTATCTACCGACGGTACTTATAAGTACCACTCACTTTAAAGTTACATAGAATAACCACATTTTTACGAATATTTAGACGATACCTAGCTGAAATATTCTTTGAAATTCACTCTTCCAAAATACATGGCGGCACGGGTTCTATGATGAGTATTTTAGCGGGGAAGGCGAATAGTTTTATAGCAAAAATTGTGTTTTCAGCAGACGGCGTTTTCAGCGGATTGCGAATATTATCATTTTTGTCCCGAAAAAATAGTTAATGTCAAAATTTAAGTGTCTTATTTTTTTTTTTTTGTACGTTAATATGAAGACCTTAGAAAACGATTTGACTATTTATTTTAAGTGAACAGTGTATATAATTAATTTTACAGTTGAATATCTTT
>BMAV01025875.1:155238-179473 GCA_019973955.1 Trichonephila inaurata madagascariensis
GAAGACCTTAGAAAACGATTTGACTATTTATTTTAAGTGAACAGTGTATATAATTAATTTTACAGTTGAATATCTTTAATTAATTAATTAGCTCTAACGGATTAAATTTTCTAAAGTTGAGTATTTGTTTATGTCCCTTAATTTTCAAAGTAGTAATTAAAAAAAAATATTGCTTGAAGAAAACTGCAGTAAATCATAATGCGGTAGATAAAGGGTTAATGTATAGATTTTTAACATTTATTTTTAATAAAATAGAACCAGCCTTAAAGATTTATATTTCTGATAAAAAAGATGTTTTGAACGGAATGTCTTTTTATGCCGCGTGAATGGTATTTGGCTAGAATTGATAAAGTCATTTAGTTTGCAATATTATTACGTTACATAAAATTCCTCCATCTACCATTAATGGTTTGACCCGTTAGATTTTAACACTGGATTATATGAAGCAAAAAATTTCTACTCTTGAAGTTTTTTTTTTATTTTTATAATAGTTTTTTAAATCATTTGTTACATATTTAGGACCTAATTTATAATAGTTCTGTAAATTTTATTATTAATATATGATTGTATTTTAAACAAAGTTTTTCGAAATCAAAGCTTTATTACCACTAAAAGAAGGAGTATGGAATTTTGGTTATTTTATTTCAACCTCTGATTAAAATACATATTATCATGATAAATATTAACAAGTTTAATAAAGGATACAAATAGAAATTAAAAGCACATTGAAATATTTTTAAAATAAAGTTAATAATTACGAAATTTAAAAAAAATCCCTTAATGTATTAAAAGTATTTTTTTAAAAGAACTTTTAAGGGATAAATGCTCTGTTCAGGTGTATATTCACATAAATGACCATTATATTCCTTTTGAAATACAATTTTAACACCGAAACCAAAGACCAAAACTTAACATCAACGTTAAACGGGAATACTCCAACAAGATCGCGGCAAAACATGATCGCATTTACAGGAGAAAATTCCCATATATATATGTATATATATTAATGTACCTCCCACTAAATTTCTTGATACGATAATTCTATCAAAATTGAGATAACTATGCATAAAATCATTCTATTATATGAATTATAATTTTTACAAATCAAGAGATTTACATGTTAAGTAAATCCAAATGCCAAGTAAAAAAAAAAGAAGAAAACAATTTATCGTCAGATAAAGAAAATTGGCTATAAAAAAGTAAATTTTCCAGTCTCTCATCACAAGAACATTTTCTTCAGAAAAGCGGGAAAAAAAAACGTTCTTGGCCTCTGTAATTAATGTTAGGTAGATACCAAACATGGATAACTTCAGATGAAGCACTGTTTCATCTATCATTCACAACTATCAAAACGAAGATACAATATATTTCTCGGAAAAAGCGTTGCAAAGACGCAGCTGCTTTGCAAAAGGCAAGTTGGCCGTCGGGTGTTAAGGTATGGATGGAATGTCCTCCTCATCTGGCGAAATAACGTCATCAAAAATAAAAACTTCTTCAATATCTAATTAGCTATCTTTGATCCTATAACCAAATAAAAAACTTTTATTTGATTTGCTGTAATTCCCTGATGAGAGATTTTTTTATTACGTTTTCTTTTTAAACCTAAAATACTATTCTTTCAGAGAAAAAACAAAACCCAGACCCAGAATTGAAAAAATTTAGGAAGATAAAAAATTTATCACTATTATTTTTGAAATACTGTACATTGGAGAGGGATGCAGCAGAATGGATTTGCTCAATATCTGTGTGACCTTCTAAGTTATTGGTACAGTTAGTTATGGCCCCTCTCTTATGTGTTTGTTTCTCATTTAGGGAAGTTGTAAATAATGTATTTCTGTGTGTGGGGGTCATGTAAAAGAGTTTTACGATATTTGGAAGGATTACTTGGCCAAGATTTATTTTTATGAATACTCTCAAACATATAAAGCATACTGAAAAACGTTTAACACAATTTTTTTAGCAGTAAGATCCATATTATTATATACAATACACTTTTAACCCACAAGTAGTCGCGCGGAGCACACAGATCACGAAATCGTTAATTCTGGCAAAACTGTTTATTTGTTACAAAAGAAAATTGAAAAGTCCTTGAAAACAGGTTAAGTATACTTTCTCTTAATTAAATTATTCACTGGAATCACGATTTGTATCGTGTACAATAAAAATAATTATTAAAAAAAAAAGGATTCTGGTGACTCAATCACCCCGCGAGACCATTAACGTTAATATCGAGTGTGTGCCTGCTTCCTGGAAAAAACATTTTGAAGTCTTCTCGCTTTAAATATTAAAAAGTAACACAATTATTCTTCATCGGAATTTTATATTATTATTCACTAACATTTTATATTATTATTCATTAACATTAATTCTAAACGCTCATTCTGTGAGGCTTAAAATTATAGTTCGCTTAAAACTAATTATAAAATGAGCATTCATTTTAAAATATCATTTTACATTTTCGTAAACATTGTCGCGCATTTGAGTTTACTCTCCTGACATTTCAGCTATTATATCAAGAACGTTTTAGTTTTTTTTTAAAAAATGAACTCGTGCGAAGAGCGGGTACGTCAGACAGTACAATTTTAAATGTATCAGTGCTGCACAAGGTATTTTATAACTAATTTATTAATACTAAATTAAGAGCAAGTTTAATAAGTATTAGTGACTTCCATGGGCTTGTCTTGCAGAGAAAAGTTTTTCAAAGGAAGGTTTACGATTAGAAATTGACACTCTGAGTACATTTTCTATATTTGGCTGAGATCTATATTTTGTCTTCAAGCAGCCACCGCATTTTGCAATCTGTTCCAATTTGAAAATTCGAAAAATAAAAGTAAAATATATATTACTTAAAAAAAAGTAACATGTATAAAATTTAATATACTTAACTTTTATTAATTTGTACGGTTTATAATTAAGATCGTATTGTAGCTTTAGCGTCAAAGAGTGCATTACTATTGCATTCAATACATTATTATTGTATAAGGAGGGGGGGGGGCGATAAAAATTATGATTGAAAAGTGGGTCGCCAGTATTCAAAGTTTAAGAAGCCCTGTTATATTGCATTCGATATTTTATAGGCCTAAATTTTCTTTCCATGATTGACGTTATATAGAATACTCGCAGAAACTTAACTCTATTATTACAAATATAATGAGAAATGAACCGCAATTAAAAGAAATTTTTTCATAGTTTGAGACAAACAGAATATTTATGCATTTCTTTTGTAAAATATAAATGACATTTTGTAACTAATTACGTGAATAAAATTATCTGTCTAAAATCATTTTGTTTAAAAGAACTTTTAAATTACTTCAAAGCATTTTTACTTGTTTTTTTTACCAGTTGCTGATTAGGCTTATTTATTATTTATTATTTTTTTTTTTATCAATTCTTGAACGAAGATGTCAACATATTTTCCCAACTTTTCTTCTACTGAAAATGATTTGAAGAAAAAAAAAAACTTTCATTCAATAAATCTGATAAGGCTAATATAAAATAATTTAATTCGAAAAGCTAAGCAGAAACATGTATGGATAATTAATTGATAACCTAAACAAAATTCCATTTCGAATGTAACATTTATTTTTTCATCCTACATGTTCGCTTATAAAATTAAACAGCTAATACTAAAAGAAGATAATCCAAACATCAGATTCCAATAACAGCTCATTAACTTTTATGGTCTTAAGCAGTTCTCTCTCTCTCACCACGCTTTATTCTCCAATTCGAAACCTAAACTAAAAAAATGATGATTTAGCAGTTGTGGAGATAAATATACCATTCAATTAAAAATCGGATTAGAGTTGGCGTTGGTTTGAGTTGTAGAAAAGGAGTTAAAAAAAAGCTGTCTTGAGGAACAAATAAAACCCTGTATCCCGAAAAGCCTCCATACTTTCTTAGAATCATTACAAGTACATAAAAATATTCTAATTTTGATAAACTGAAAAAAGGTATTCTTTTTTTCTCTCCTCGATGTATTTCAGACTTTTCCTTAAGTTGATTTTATTTGGTACTTAACAGTTGAATAGCATCATAAATAAATCCTTTTTGAATGGAATAGACTAATATAGTTATAGATTTATTATATATATATTATCTTTTAATATATTTGTATATTTTTCGTTCATATTCCACACTGTTTTGTAATGCTTCAACTCTTATCTTAGAAATTGTTTAAATAAATTTAGGAACTGATAAGTTTTGTTACCCCATATCTTATTTAGTTTATTGTGTCTGATTAGTACATGATCTAAATTTTTCGGTGGTTGGTAGTTACATCAGAATTTTTTTTGTTTCTTTAAAACTATTAATAACAAACACCGTTTTCTGTTATAGGTGAGCCAAGATGCGTGTTTTCGTCGCTTTAGTTTTCTCAGTTGTGGTGTGCTGTGTTTTCGCCGACGACTGTCCTCAAGGATTATGTGAGAGCAGTAAGTACTTTCTCTTGCAATATCTAAAAAATCCGATGTCAGGTATCTGGTGTAGAGGAGTTATTTTAGGATATGTGCTTATATATATATAAAAAAAGAATTCAACGTATGAAATATGTGTTAAAACTGAAATGTAAAAGGCAACATGTTGTTGTAAGCATGTCGGAATGTATGTAAAATTTAGTTATAAGCCAGGTACAAGTGTATATACCTGGGATCGGCAGCCTTTTAGGTGTGGCGTGCAAACCCTAATCTACCCATAAGATTCAGCAGACATTTTTGAAACAAACCGATCCCCGTCAAAATGCATGCAAAGTTAGAGAATAGAGATCCATAATATTAAGGCGACCATTTTTTTTTACAATAAAAAGGAGGACGAAAAATTCAAGAAAAAATTACAACTTAAATATATGAAACGTTCTATCAATTCATACAAAAATACGTTAATTAAGCTTACATTTTCTTTTTAATTATTATCTTAAAAGAGTATTTTTCAATTGAATGATTTCTTTTTGTCAACATATCATATCTTCTAATATATCGGAAAATTCGGGCAAAAAATATCCTTCATACTGAATTTTACGGGTAAGCACTGTAGCTAAAATATTAACATTCAATTTTGATTTTTCAATAGTCACTTCTCAAAAATCATTACCACCTGAAAAAAACTCTTTTAACTGGTGTATTAGTTCCAGGGCAGCACAACGTAAATTCAACACAAGAATAATTACACTTTCATATGGAATGTGTTCATTTTTTAAATGGTTTTAAGTAATTTCACCCATATTTTACCAATTTCTCAGCATGTGTTGATTTTACAATTGTTCTAATTTATTAGAATTTAAATGTACATTCAGTCTTTTTACTTCAAGCAGACAATTGTGATCGATTTTAATATCAAGCATTTCTTTCGATAAAAACTCAACGTTTTCTATATCTGCCCACTTTACTTGAGACCAAGTCAAAAAATACCATTGAAAACTATTATTTCCTGGGATAATTCGTTTCAAACCATTCTTCGACATTTTGGAAACATGTTTGGTTCATCTCTGAATACAGAGATTAACAGATCAGTTTTAAAATATAAAAAAGGACACTTTTCGTGAAGGACAGAACCAATAAAAGGAGGACGAATGGTCACCTTAATAATATTGATTTACGGTTTTATTATACATTAATTTTGCATCATTTGCAGATATTTCTTAACATAAAAAGAAACAGCTTAAAATGTAACTATTTCTTCAACAAAAATAAAAAGAAAAAATTTAAAATTGTACATATATTACGTATTTTTAAATCTATTTATTCAAATAAGAAATAGACAACATAATATCTATTTCCCTTCATTATAGTTGAATAAAAATTTTAATGCGAACCTATTGCTTGTACCGCTCTATTTTCACATTGCAAAATCAGAGGTATAATGAGTGACTTTATATTTGGTACGATTCTGAGCATTCAGTTCAACAATTTCTTTGCGGATTCGAAATATTTTTCATAGGAGGAAACATTTTTTTTTCTTAGATATGTAGAACCTATAGCAGAAAGCATCATACATGCAAATTTCTTTCTTCAAATAATTAAATCTCTCCAGCAATGACATTCAATAATTTACAAAATAGCTTTAAGTTAATCTTTCATGTTTTCGTAATTCCGTAAATGTCCATAGATCTGAAGATTTGTGTAATAAGATCCATTACAAATTTATCAACTTCCATTCACTCAAAAATTGACAAATTTGTAGAGAAGTGCCTATTGCCCCTGAGAATTGTACCCCGTGCCACGTGTGGCACGCGTGCCATTGGTTACCGACCCGTGGTATATTCATATATATATATATATATATATGTGTATGTATTACTCATAAAATTAACTTTATTACGATAATTATATATCAATTTTAACCGCTAATTTTAAGTAATGGAAGATAATAAGTACTATTTTGTGTCAATTTTTATTTGATTTTGGTGTCTGTAAATTGATCAGTTGTATCCATTCTATCTTAAGGGGTCTTTTTTAGCGTATTATTTTATCATATATTTATGCGAATTCCTCTTTAGTATTTTGTTTTGATTCCATTGATTTTGTTTAACATTCTATTTTTTGTAATTTAAATATTTCAAAGTTTTCCCAACGTTAAGAACTTGCCGTAACTGCTGCCATTTCTTACAGTTACGGAAAACACATATATTTTTAAATTAAATTCTATAGAATTAGTTTATTTTAAAATTAAAATTGATGTAGAATGTTGATGATCAGATTTCGGAGCAAAATTTCTCAAGTTTTTCGAATAATATACACAGAGGTAGAGAGTTAGACAGAGAGGTGCCTTTTCCAGTTTATGTTGTACTAATCAGATAAGATAAGCACCCCCCCCCCCTTTCTGTTTCGGGCAAATTACTAAGGCACAGGAAAAAAGAATATTTATTAATTTTCGAAAAATCTGTATATTCTATTTCGTTTTATGTTTATTATATGTGATTTATTCCGAAAATTCAGAAGGAATCAAACAATGAGTACAGAATATCTATTTCCACATGTATTTGGACTTATCTGTATATATTGAACATTTTATTTCAGCCCATGAGTTCATTGGGTAGTCTATTTATTGAAATTTTACTGCATTTTGTTTATAATTCTATGATTTGTTATCTATTTAACATTTTATTCTGTGTAAAATAATGGATTCAGAAAATTAATTTAAGCAATATGGTTCACATAATATATACCTAAATATATAATTAAAAAAATATATTTTAACACATTATCTCTGTTCAAAAGTATCTTGACACCTAGTGGTACAGAATCAGAAAGTCCTAATGTACATGTTAATATAATGTTGGTTCCCTTTTTGTATCGATTGCCTTCACAGGTCTGAGAAGGCTTTCTATCAGTTTCTGATAGGTGGCAAAAGGAAGTGACTTCCAAGCGTCCATCACAACTGAAAAAAAATACTGGTAGTGACGATGGTCGATTAGGCTGGCTGCGTTCTAATTCGTCCCGAAGGTGTTCTAAGGAATTTAGATCAGGTCTGAGAGAGCCAGTCCTGTTTTTGAAAACCCATTTCGTGAAATCAGGGCTGCTGTAGTCCACCCACTATAATGTGAATATCAAAGTCACTAAGTTCTTATAATTTATTCATTTGTCTCACAAACCACTACTATAATTTCCTATAGCTTTTGGCTGTGCATCAAATTACGTTACTTACCAGACTCGCTTCTGTATTTGGCTAAAACTTAGAAGTACTTTTTTTTCCTTATTTATTAATTTAAAAAGAACCGAGTTCTAGAAGATTAGTACCTTAGTGGCCATATTACTGATTAACCTGATTAGACTAATTCAGATGCTGTTATTAAATGCCACTACGCTTTTCCTAATATAATATATAACTTAATTCTAATCTGTTGAAAGGCTTTAAACTGGCAACTTGACGCTCGCTAAAGATTAATCATATTGCTGACTAGAACATAACGCCCCCTTTTTTTTAATAAGTGATGAAATACTTTTTTTTCTTTGCAGCTGAAACTTGCTGTAATGGTCCATCTCCAGGCCTTTATGGATGTTGCCCAGAACCAAATGCTGTGTGCTGCTCAGATGGCCTGCACTGCTGCCCTGCTGATACAGTGTGCAACTTATCTGCCGGCACCTGCGACAGCAACGATGGAAATCGCGTTCCTTTCGTCTTCCGCAAGAAGATCCTTCCTCCATTTCAAAAACCCAAGGCTGCAACTATGGAAGTAGCCAATAAAGTCAACATCATCTACTGTCCTGGAGGATATTACTACTGTCCTGACAACAACACCTGCTGTATCCTTCCAACAGGCCAGTATGGTTGCTGCCCATATCCAGCTGCTATGTGCTGTCCTGACAGAATCCACTGTTGTCCAAGTGGTAGCCGTTGCGATAGTACTTCCCAGTACTGTCTTCAAGGATCCAACAGGTACCAGGCCCTCTTCAAGCAACCAGCATTTCCCCTTCTGTAGATTTTTACAAGATGGTAGAGACTGGAAGATGCTTTATTGATGTCTTAAAAATATGCCATGTTTTTTATATTCTGTTTTCGATTTTAATTGTTAAATAAATTTTTTTTATACATTCTCATTTGTGGTTATATACACTTTGAACTTTTAACAGGATGAATTATTCAGATATGGTTTAAAAATAAATATAAAATGTGAAATTAGATTTCGAAATCGAGAATATCGTATGAGTAAGTTTATTTATATACCAATAAGTTTATTATTGTCATGAAAGTTATTCGCGGAAATATCATTGAAAGCATTAGAAATTTTTTTTTTTTTAAATAAGAGCAGATTTTTTTGCTTGCAGTAAAAAAAAGAGTATTACTTTATAAATTAAAAAGAAATTTTTGTGTAAAGCAATTATTTTGTTAATCACAATTATCAGATTGAAAAGCGATACATAATTGAAAATAATAATAAATTGAAAAAATGCAAGTTGAAAAAATAGCATTCTTCAAATCTCCAACTGTGTTTATTTAACCTTATTTTGAGAAGAAATACAAAATTTTCTGACAAAAATGCTTATTAAGCATTTTTTATTATAAAAAAATAATTTTCCAGTATCTTTTTACTTTACGCGTTGTGTGTTCACTTATATTTACATATGTTACCGTTAAAGTGTATAATTTAGCTATTCTATAGAATAACGAGGTATTTCATGGAATAACTTGACAAGACAGTTAAAGTATATAATAGATGAAAACAATTTCATACTTTCCCTAGTTTTTGTATGAAATAAATAATGATAGACCATTAAAGTGAAAAAAACACACAACTTAAAAGTTATTTTATAAATTAATTGATCATAAATAGCTAAAACGACACGAAAAAATACATTTTATCCCTATTGCGGAAGATAAATTGATAAATAATAAGGAAAAGCGGATGATATAATTTATTATTACTAACATTAGTGTCAATATTTGAAACTTCAATGGAAATTCTTTCTCGCTCGCATGCATCGAACTGGGATCCAGAGTACAATTGTTTTATTCTGCCTTTTTTTTTTTTTTTGTTCCTAACCCGTTCGAAGAACTTTCCGAGTGTCGTTTTCATACTTTAACAATCAAGTAATCGTTATTCTATAGAATATCTAGTTAAATCGTCGAATTTAATGATTTGATATACTTGAACTGGCTTGTCTAGTTATTTCATGAAATACTTAATTATTCTATAAAATAACGGATTTCGCACCTTAACTGTAACATATATATACACGGTGACACTCATACAACACGACTCTTATAGAATGGATTCACCCTAAACTATCTCGGGATTTGGATTCCCTCCCCATACATTAAATGTGATAAAAAATATTAAAAAGTGAACTCAAATTCATAATTAGGGAAATCCCCGTACAACATTTTAATAATCGCGATAAAGCTTTTAGTGCGGAAGATACCTCATATGACATTTTATATTCGAACGGATACATATTACCAGAATTTTCGTCGACTATTAATACTTTAAAACAGGTTCCCACTCATTTTGTCTCTTGCCACGTTTTTCGATTTGAGGTAGATCCCTGCTTACTTAGCATTGTATTTTTGCAAATTTTTATCAACTTAAATGTCTTTTTGATAGCTGGTACAAATCTATTTACCTTAAAACATTTAAATTTCTAACAACAGTGAAGAAATATGTTTGAAACTGAAGAAACAAACTCATGTTAATTAAATTAAAATTTAATTAATACATAAAATAATTGAGCAACAAAAAAAAAGAAGCTTTTTATGGAAGAGATGAATCTTGTGCTTCAATAACACATTTCAACTTTGGGTATCAATCTTGTCTGATTTAACCCTAAACTGCTAAACTAGTGACCAGTTTTTTTTCTTTTTTGGAGATTGTCAAACCGAGCTGAAGCTCCCCACTAAGAAAAGCAAGAAAAACTTTCTCACGATACTACATAATTCGGAACAAATAACAGGTATGTCTTTTTAAAGCCGAAAAATTGCTTGTATCTGTTTCTAAACTTTATTTTAAGATCTTCGTTAGTGCCTATTCCGATCAGACCCTATTGTAATAAAAAAAAATTGTTTTCAATGTGAACATAGGAATTGATTGTGATTATGATAATACAAAACATAGTCAAAGCATTCTCAAACCTAGTTTCAAAATCTGAATAAAGGGCTTTTAAATGCTGAATGTTGATTAAAACGTACAGACGGATTGTCTGTGACAAATTGAGGAAATTCATGATCTCCATTGTTATACAGCTTTAGCTTTAATCCTGGAAAGAAACGCTGAGCTCTATTCCTTGTTTTAATAAACTTTATGCTGTCACCTTATAACTACAAACTAACCTCGTTAAATTTAGTAAATAAATCTCTAAAACAAATAAAATTTGTTGTTGTTGTTCTTTCTTTTGCCACCTGTCTGACGTTGTCAGATCAAAGCCCATGAAATTCATCGTGGCAAGGGGCTAGAAGTACGCCTGTAATTGGCCTTGGGCATCATACGGGTGACAGTACGAATTAGCTCGGCGAAATTCCCCGAAGGCACGATAGATGGCGACACCACCTATCTCCACCTCTACAATTTAGGCATGGAACTGAAGGGGAGGGAAATATTCTCCAGTCCCCTGCACCCATGATTCAGCCCACAAGACTTCGGACCCACTGATTTAACGAGCACGTTCTCCGTGTGTGCTCAGAGGGTGTTAGGCGGCACGGGCTTCGAAACCATGCCTTCCGGTCTGGAGTCCGATGCTCTCACGACTAGGCTACCCACGGCCCTTCTGTAAAGTTCTGTTCAGTAAAATCTGATTTCCACTTGATTAAATTTTCGTTTAAAATTGAAATCACAATCTGGTTTAATGAGAGCATCCATCGTAGACCTCATTTATTCATGGTTCCCCAAATTATCTTTTGGCTATCGTGGACCCCTTGCAGGTCGTCATAGACTCGTAGTGGTCGATATAGACCACTTTGGGAACAACTACTTTAAGACTTTAATTGTGTTCTTCTTTATCAACGTAGGTTAAAAAATTTCCGGTAGGCAGTACTTTAAAGAAACAATTATGCTTTTATTTTTAAGAATTATTAATTATCCCGAGGCTATGTCAGGAGAAAATGAAAAAAAAAAAAAATGTCTCTTGAAAGATAAGTTGGTGATTGTTAGTTAAAGCTTGATGATAACGAAGAAAACATGGTTTATTCATACTAAAGTATATTTCTTCCTAAGAAAATTTTAATGAAGGTATCTTAACTATGAAAATATGATAGAATCCACATTTATTTTTAAAAAATTTGGCTCTTAAGGTATCTGACTTCCCTAAACTCATGGTTTTTTTCAAAAATTGACAAAAAATTTTTATGATTTTATTTTATAGACCATCTTATTAGCTTAATAAAAATACCAAGCTTTTTTATTTTCCATTCACTAGAACAAAAACTACAAGTGTTTTAATAAAATAAGATGCCATAACTTTACACAAGATGTCAAACTTTAAAATGCGTTTTACTCAAAATGTGTTTTTTTCGAAAAACTCAAACGGGGACAGCGATTGCTCAAAAAGTTTTGAAAATAGTTACCTGAAATTGTGTGTGTGTTCTGTATAACAGTAGAAGTGTTTTAATCTTCAAATTTATCAAAATCACTGTTTTATTACAAAATTTTTCAGTCCCTTATGTGAATTTAATCATTGTTTTTTTTAAGCAATTTCATATATAGTCACTAAGATAGAGTGCTCTAGTTTTTGTAAAGATTAAAATGTCTATTATCCTGAAGGTCATTTCAAACATGAATAACAAAGTAACACATTAAAATAGAAAAATTAAGAATTTGTTCAAAAACTTTTTGTACAGAGCGGGCCCGTTTATATAATTTTTTGAACACTTTCAACAGTTTTTTTCCCTTTTAATAATAATAAAATTTTTTTCTGTTTTCAATTTTACGATTTTTCCTTAAAATATACTAAATAAATGTAAAAACCACAAAAAAATCCCCATATCTCCATTTTTTCAAAAAAAAGTTGTCGCATGTAGTCGGATACCTTAATCCCCTTTTCTTACTAGTTCTTTGTTTTGTATAACAAGGATTCCCACATATCACGGTATTCTTTTTTAATATGACTGCCGTGTTATTAATTTGTTATCCTTGTATATTATATATAATCATTAATCGTATACTTAATGACCCTATATCTAACTTTAAGCTAAACAATAAATGGAAGTATAACAGGACAGTATAGGTCGTGGTTAAATAGTCACGGTAAAATAATATAGTAAGCTCTAATTGTTACATACATGTGTTAATGCATTCATTTCTCCCTACAATAATTTGTTTTTAACAGAAAACAAACTTGATTTTATTCTAAGTGAGACGATGGAAAAAACAATATGGTTACATGCTGAAATATAATGAAACATTGAAACACAATATGTTTTATGTCAGTCCTATAATAGCGATTTCTTAAAATTGAAAATCGCGTAGAACAATAAAACTGTTATTAATAATTGTGTAATTTTTAAATGTATATAATAGTACTTTTTCTTGAGTTTATGCAATTCTTCAGTTTGTACAATTTTTGAGTTTTTTCATGAGTACAATTTTCCTGAACTAACAATTAGTTTTAGAGATTTTCAATGTATTGTGACGGGCTCATCGCGCTTTCTATTAATTGTCCTATTGGGTTCTTTGGGGCCGAAAAAGGCAAATTCTTTCCAACCAAATCCAGAAGCGAAGCGTGATTATGCAAATTAAGAACCTCTTAAATAGCAGAAGTTTAACTTAAGCGGTCTTTTGGGAAGTGATTATGCTAGTCTGAGTTTAAAGCATGAGTTTAAGCGCGTAAGCTGAAGTAAGTCGATATTCCAGAGTTCAACTATTCGAGCCAGTGCGTTCAAGTCAAGGTGGATACCATTCCACACGAGATAAACCATAACGCCATTTTGGATCCGAGAGATTTGCGGCTACCCAAGATATAGAGGTAGGGTCGTTCTATTACATACTAGGAACTTTGTATAAACAGAGGTTAGGAGTAAGCGGTAAAGTTAAATATAGTGGTCAGGATCACGCTTAAAAACTCAGACTAGCATAATCACTTCCCAAAAGACCACACCGCTTACGTTCAACTTCTGCTATTTAAAAGGTTCTTAACTTGCATAATTACGCTTCGCTTCTGGATTTGGTTGGAAAGAATTTGTCTTTTTCGGCCCCAAAGAACCAAAGAGGACAATTAATAGAAAGCGCGATGAGCCCGTCACAGTATACTATAAGGTATGACAATATCATATTACAGTTTGCATGACATTTTTGGACATTTAATCTACCTATAAAACATACATTGTCTTACATTCTACATTGCTTTATAATCTTTACGAAGCAATTAACGCAAAGAAAACTCTAGACTTACACATATTTAACAGAAAAAAATGTGCATTATTTACAATGGCAAATTTTGTACAGAGTTAGTCGCAAGGATAACATGTGAATAAAAAGATTACCTCTAAAAATTTGAAAGAAAAAAAATAGTTTTTTTTTGTTAAATATAGAATGATACAATTTCTATGTTGTGGTTATTACTGATGCCTATTTGACGTCTGTTATACATGCCTGTTATATTTTTTATTTCCATTAAAAACTGATGCAAAGAATTTATTTAATACATCCAGGTGTTCTTCTCTTGTCAATTGGATCTTAGAGAGTTGCAATAGGTCCCGGGAAAGATTTCCTGCTGTGGAAGATTTCTTTATTAACAATTCAATGTAATTAGTGAATTTGTTTATATATTATCCACGTGACTTTGATAGATTTTGTCAGTCTATGTATAAAGTTTTAATTACTCTCATTGCATTATTTTTCACTTTTTATTAATTCTGAGTTTTGAGGGGTGGAAGTTTATTATGGAAGAATTGACTTGGGATTTTTCTACTATCTAGCTTTTTAATTGGATTATTTCCTTTATTGTCCGAGTAGGGTTCCTTTATTCAGCAATGCGTCTTTCGATTTCCGAATGCTTTCCATCTGTGCTTAGGGTATCCGACTACGTTCGGAACCATGATTTTAAAAAAGAGCATAAATGGATAATTTTCATGATATTTAGTGTCATTTAGATTAGAGTACATGTATAAAATTGTTTTAAGGACATTTTGACAAAAAAATTATCTAAATACAATATTTCGGCAAAAAATTAACTTAGAATAACCTTTTTTTCAAAATGTTTTCATTTCATGAAAAATGCTTCTATTATAATACTATTTTGCCTGTATATAGCTCAGACCTCTGTACAGAGGCTCAGCTATGATTTTTGAAAAATTCACATTATTGTCGGAGTTACAACCCATTGAAATAATTATCGGCGTTTTTTTCGTAAAATTTCCCCCCCTCTGATGTCGTAAAACATGAATAAACCCACATCTAAGTTATATACTTCAAAAATTCTAGTTGAGCCTCTCTACAGAGGTCTGAGCTATACACAGGCTAAGTATTATTATAATAGAAGCGTTTTTCAAGAGAGGAGAATATTTTGAAAATGGGTCATTCTATGTTCATTTTTTGTCAAAATATTGTACTTAAATAATTTTTTATTGTAATACTATTCTTAAAACAATTTTATATACATTTTTTAATCTAAGTGACACTAAATATCATAAATATTATCTATTTACACGCTTTTGCAAAATCACGGTTCCGAACGTAGTCGGATACCTTAATGAGATATCTTCTTCAATGGCGCTACACAGCCCTGGGGGTGGGCCTTAGCCTTCTCAAGAATTTTCCTCCAAGCCTCTTTTTTTAGGCGATGGTCTTCTAGTTAGTCACTCTTAAGGTAACTAGATCCCTTTCTAGGAAGCCAACCTACCTGAGGTTGAAAGAACCTCTAGTTCTTGTTCTAGTGGGATTCGTCAGAAAGATTTTCTGTGTTGAACATTCTTTATTCATTCTATAACGTAGCCAGCACAATTATATCCTTGGAGTTCTATGTATTTGACAACGTCTCGTTCCCTGAAGGCACTGCAGAGTTTTAAATTTGATCTTCTGGGTTAAATGCCGTCGAGTTTTTCCAAAAATTGCTCTTAGGATCCGACACTCAAGAGAATTTTTATTACTTTGTGTAAATCAGTAGTTTAGTTATTTTTTTTAAAAAAAATTTGATCTTAAACACTACCTCAAACTGTAAAAGCATCTATTGGCAACACGAATTCTCTTCTGTATTTCAGATGTGACATTGTTACTATTGTTAACCTTAGAGCCCAGAGACACATTGCAAACTTATGAGGCGTGTTCAAATGAAAGTGATTCAAAAATTGGCATGCGAACAATTTTCAATGTGCTTTCGTGAAACAAACGTGATAGTGAAGGTGTATATACCACACACACGCGTGAGGATTTGTGATAACTGCATTCGTAAGGACTTTGAATTCATTAAAAAATTGGCTGGTGTAGATGTAACTGCGTCCAAAAAGGATCAGCAAGCTGTAATAAAGTCTTTAATACTGGAAGGGTGTAAGCCGGAATGAGCCTGAGTTTACAACATTTGTTGAGCTACAGGGATGACGGTGATGACTTCGTGCAGCACATAGTGGCATGGGATGAATTCTGGTGTCACCACTTCCAACCAGAAGTCTGTCAGCAAGCAATGGAAACATCCCAACTCACATAGGCCCTAAAAATTCAAAGCTCAGCAGTTAGCCTAAAAGGTGATGTTGACGGCATTTTTCCACATGCAGGAAACCATATTACTGGAGTTTAAGGAGCCGGACGTCTCCATGAAGGCTCAGTGGTACACCTATTACCCGATACGCTGCATAATGCTATCAAAAACAAACATACAGGTATGCTGTTGTCAGTTGTCATAATTATGCATAATAATACAAAGTCACATGTCACCAAGGTGTGTGTCGAGGTACTGGCCCGTAAAAAGTGAGAAGTCGTGGAACATCTAGCTTACAGTCCAGATCTGTCGCCTTTCGACTATCACTTCTTTTTACGCTGAAGAAAAGCCTAATAGGTCAACGATTTCCCTCCGACGATGACGTAAAGGCCACATTTCTGAACTTGTTCCATGATCAACCGACATCATTCTTCGCGGACGGAATTCGTAACCTTCTTAAGCAATGGGACGTTTGCCAAAACGTCATGGGTGATTTCTTTTAACAAACTTTGTATGCATTTAACTCATTAAATATTACTGTTCCTATTTATGTATTTCTCTCATTTCTGATCCTACGCCTCTCATGTGGATATTGTGATGTCCTAACTCTGTCAATTGAGGAAACATGATTGATATTTTGATGGTTCATTTACAAACACATAGGACTGCACACAGACACAAGTATTCACATCTATTATTTAATGACTGAATGATTAACTTTTGGAAGAAACACTAAAGGATGTGAGAGGATGTGGAATCCGACATATCTGCCTTCAACAGATGTAAAAATTTTCTCTCAAAACTCCTTGGTGGAGCTCACAGATCTCTCTTCGTGAGACAAACACTGATTTATCTCTTCACAAAGCTCACTGGTGGAGCTAAGCAACCTCTTTTGTCGAGAGGTAATTACTGAATGATCCTGGCGCGGCACCCACGCAGACGCAGTTCTTCGGATCAGTCCACGTTACCACCGATAGTTTCAGAACGGGTCTAGAGTTCGTTACAATACACATCTTGAATCACTTCCATTTGAACACTCCTTATATAAGAACCAATTTTCAGGTGAGTACCAGAGTCTGTTACCTTAATGCGCTGCATGTATTTAGTTTTTTCCTGGTTAACAGTAAGGTGCATTTACCAGCCTCTTTGTCTAGGGCTACGAATGCGCATTTCAGATCAGAGGGGGCTCTTACAACAATATATATATATCATCGGCAACTGCAAATATTTGCACAGATTCAAAATACGAGACGCGTATCCAAGATATATATGAGCTATATATTCATATATATCGTATTTACTCGAATCTAAGCCACTCTATTTTTTCAGTGTTAATGCTACTGAAAATTGGGTGCGGCTTAGAATCGAAGGCAAAACATTTGTTGGATGGTAGAAATTGAGTTTCCACCCCTTTCAAAAGGAAATATGTACCGTCCATTTTCGCCACTTGCATGGATGACTTATCCCATTTCGCAGTTTATCTCCAGTATTCAGTCTATCCTAAACATCACGTTGTCTGCTCCTATTTAGGGAATTTTTTTGCATACGCTTGATTTAATTACCTAAACATTAAAGATATCGGTAATAGCATCAAGGCGAGTTCACTATGATGCAAGTATGAAAAGGAAGGCAATTTTATGTACAAAAAAAAAAAAAAAAAAAAAAAGAACGGAAATAGAGCAGAGGCCATTGAAAATTTGACACGAATGAAACAAATACACGTCCATGGCGTAAGCAAAACGATATAATTTTTGCTCATAAGTGTTCAACAGTCTTTATTAATTTTTTTTACGTTCTTCTATAATACATTCTTTTAAAAAAATGTTGCGTAACAAATGCATTGGATGGCACGGAAGACGACACCGTGTGGAAAAATGGAGGTGCCAGCCCTCATTCCGAAGTAAACTGTGACAATGCGAGTGACGAATCATTTTCGAAACATGTTGCTAACAATTAAGAGTAATTTAAGGTTCATGCATGTATTTGAAAGTTACATTAATTAGTTTCTTAAGTATCTGGTGTCGATGAACCTTTTACACAATTTTTATTTATTTTTTCTCAATAAAGTGAAGAGAATTGGAGGTGCGGCTTAGAATCGATGGCGGCTTAGATTCGAGTAGTTATGGTATATATTTTATGAGACATATAACCAAGTACTATACAGGCCAAGCCAGGAACTCAACATTTTCAATTTTTAACGACTTAGATGATTCATCTGTCGCATTCAGGTTTGGACTTCTACAATGAACTGAATATATGGGCTGTTTGTACCTGAAAAAAGGCAGATAAGGCTGATTTCAAGTCATTATATCAACGCCAATGGAGCAAAACTATGTCCTGTCATTGTGTGTGTGTGTGTGTGTATCCTTATCATCCACTCAATCTCTAATCGTCTGTAACGATCAACTTGTGGACATTCGAATGAGAACTACGAATTCTATTTTCTTTCCACACCTGAGCTGCTATCTGATGAACATGAACATAGTTTTGGATGACTATTGTTGACCCCATCAAATATTCCATAAGCTTTGCCAAAGAATCTTCAAGTTCACGTAGCAAGTTATCGAGCATATTGGCCTACATGGTTTAAGGTATCCGACTACGTTCGGAACCGTGATTTTGCAAAAGCGTTTAAATGGATAATATTTATGATATTTAGTTTCACTTAGATTAGAAAATTTATATAAAATTTTTTTAAGAATAGAATTACTATAAAAAAATTATTTAAGTACAACATTTTGACAAAAAAATGAACATAGAATGACCCATTTTCAAAATATTCTCCTTTTGCGAAAAATGCTTCTATTATAATAAAATTTTGCCTGTATATAGCTCAAATCTCTGTACAGAGGCTCAACAAGAATTTTTGAAATATATCACTTAGAAGTGGGTTTATCCATGTTTTACGACAACAGAGGGGAGAAATTTTAAGAAAAAAACGGCGATAATTATTTCAAATAGTTGTAATTCCGAAAATAATGTGAATTTTTCAAATATCATAGTTGAGCCTCTGTACAGTGGTCTGAGCTACATACAAGCAAAATATTATTAGAATAGAAGCATTTTTCACAAAAGGAGAACATTTTCAAAAAAGGTTATTCTAAGTTAATTTTTTGCCAAAATATTGTATTTAAATAATTGTTTTTGTCAAAATGTCCTTAAAACAATTTTATATACATTTTCTAATCTAAGTGACACTAAACATCATGAAAATTATCCATTTATGTGCCTTTTTAAAATCCCGGTTCCGAACGTAGTCGGATACCTTAATCACTGAGAAACGTTCAGGTGTTCTAACTTAGCCTTCTGCTATAAATATTTGCCTTAAAAGAAATTTACAGGATTATTTTCAAAACGCAACAACGCGGTTTTTCCCAGGAATCGTATTTCTTGAAATTTGGAGTAAATAACAATAATTTTTTTTACTGTTCAATATTTCCTGCGTTTGTAATACTCTAAGAAACGCAGTTTCCCAATATTCCTTACTAACTGTTAATCCAGCAGCGTAGCTACCGCCGTATCGACGATACGGGGCTCCTAAGATACAGGGGCCCCAGCACGTGTAACTACAGTCCACTAACAGAGCTCTCATACCTTAAAAATGCCCCGAAAGAATTTTGATACAAGGCCCTCTCAGATCTAGCTACGCCAGTGTATTAAGCAGTGTGGCCGCGGTAGCCGAGTGGTATAGGTATCGGACCGTGGCTTGCCTTGTCACGAGTTCGAGCCCAGTACCACTAAAGACCCGCCGTGTAGGGCAGCGATGCACGTTAAATCTGTCGAGAGCTGAAACGTCCTCCCGTTGGTGTGGTGTGCTAGTTAGAAGAGGGAGCTCAGGTGTCGTCCACGTCACTTGACCATGGTTCAAAATTACGTGGTCTGTCGCCAAAAGCCCTTGTGTAGCTGAACAGTGCGACTTTAATATTTAAGCAGTGTGTGTATTACATTTTAATATTATAACTCCGAGATGTTTCTCTATAAAACTTAATTATTAAAAACTTAATTATTTTCAATTGTGATTAGACAAATACAAAATTAATAATTTTTTGCTGTTTCAAAAACATCAAATTTATCAAAAGCTATGCATGTTGAAGCTATAGTAGTGTATAATGATATAAGTGCGACTATGAAAATGTCAAGTGTATTCTGATTTTATAGATGGCTTACTATGAGACTAGATGTGATTGAAATATATTTTACGCATTTATAACATTGTAATGTTTTCATAATTTTGCTGTTCTTAAAACTATTGTACATGAATATTTCTTATTGGCTTCTCTAGTAAATAAAAAAGAATCAATGCGATGAGAGACATGAATTTTGAACGTGTTGAGCGAGAATTTAGTTGCCCTCAGCGTAACTCCTCCCTTTATGTTTGACATTTCAATTGGAGTATCTTTTTAAGATTTTTTTTTTATATCTAATAGGCTGCGGATTAATGATTTACCATTGTAGACCTAGTACATTCCCCGGAAGCTGTTATCTCTTTTTAGTGCGGCACCATATAGGCCAGGGATGGGGAACCAGTGGCACGCGTGCCCTCAATGGCACACGACACAATATTTTGGGCACGTCAGCAATCAAAATGGTTTGCACTTTATTTCAAAATAACAAGGTTCACTGTGAAGTGTTACGAACAAATTCGGCCGGGAGCACACTCGTTTGCTATTGCCCTGCCTTAGTTATGTCGTGTTCTACAGTTGCTTATGGTGTAAAATTTGTCTACGCATAACATAGTCAATTTCGTTTATAAACTACTGTAGTTTAAAGTTTATTTGTGTTATATTTACGATTTTGTTATTTAACATGGCTAGTTTAGCAAAAGAACAAAAAGGGCAAGATAGTAAGTCTAACAAAGAATTTCAAACCTGGTGAATCTAGAAACATGGCATTATTAGTAAAGGCGACAAAGCGATATGTGTTTTATGTTCTGGAACAGTAGTATGCGGAACATCATCTGTAAAATGGCATTTTGAAGCAAATCACAAATCTTCTTGTCAAAAAAATGAGCCACAGCAAAAATAATTAATTATTTAGAAACCATTTGTGGGGCAGAGGACTCAAATTCAACATGCATTCTTCGAAAAGTACCATCTTACAATCTTAATATAATTTATTTATCATCTAATCTGCAACACACAAAAGAAGTCACTCTAATGTTACTTTAATTTGAATTACACGTATAACTAAAACATTTACAACTGCACAGTACAAAAGGTATTTTTTCGTAGTAAATAACGAGTTTTGACCACTTATCGTAAGTAAAAATTATTTGACGGCACGTCTATACCTCATTAAGCGCTTCTTCAGAAAAAAATGGCACGTTGATCCATAAGGGTTCGCCACCTCTGATATAGGCGGATACCAAACGCCG
The DNA here is from genome assembly GCA_019973955.1 of Trichonephila inaurata madagascariensis. Classification (NCBI taxonomy): domain Eukaryota; kingdom Metazoa; phylum Arthropoda; class Arachnida; order Araneae; family Nephilidae; genus Trichonephila; species Trichonephila inaurata. Next base: position 176,665 of record BMAV01025875.1, read on the forward strand.
CAGGTAATTTTGACGTCTAGTTTCTCCCCTAAGGAAGGCACCTGAGCTCTGACGATGCGAAACTGTACTTATGATTTTAATTTTGCCGAGAAAACACAAGCCAAATAAGCACACAAAGGGTCTTTTACACGCCGCATAATCATGCGACATGACCACTGTCGATTTTTTGCGCCATGAAAATCCACCGACTTGGGCCGGGGTCGAATCCGCAGCCTTGGGTGCAGAAGGCCACCAACAAATGAACCATGACAGCCAGCCGGCATCTTTTTAACATAATTAAAAAAAGAATTATTTTGCATTTAATAAAAAAATTTGTTTTATTGCTAGACCAAAAAATAAAATTTTGTTTCATTAATTTATTCGTTAACTTAATTCAGTGACGCACACACAATAACCCATGAGGGCCAAGGCCTACTGTGCCTAACTCAGAATACGCGACCTTGGACCCTGAGGTGCATGAGCAGATAATTCGGTCAGGTGGTCAGTCCAACGTGAACCCCCCAGTGTTAAGTTTCCAAGCAAGTTTGATACTCATTTATCGACCCACTGGAGGGGTGAAAGGCTGAGTCAACCTTGCCTAGCCCGGGGTTGGAACCGCGGACCTGTGGTGTGGAAGCGCGATGCACTAACCACTCAGCCACTGGGCTTCAATTTATTTGTTAATATAAAATTTATTAATTTGAATTAATTTATGGCAAAACATGCACACATATACTTCCGTTTATTGATGTAAATAAAATTTTGCTTAGCATAGAATTTTTTTGCGTTTTTTTAATTTCTTTCTTTTTTTTTTTTTTTTTTTTGAGTATATAATATTTAGCAGATATATAAACACTTAAATGCTCTAATTCACACTTATATAAATAATATTTCATTCAGAATTGGATTAAAAATAATTAAAACGAGAAATATTAGTATTAGACTGAAAAAAAAACATCCTTGAGTTTTATTTCTGCAAAATTTCTTCCGTTGCGATTTCTAATGAATTAATACTTACATTCGATAGATTCGATTTCAGTTCCAAAAATTTTGTAATCGATTTTTCTGAAATGTTTTGTTTCTAAGGTTATCGTGACCTGTTTATGCAAGTGTTGGCCAGTGCATATTTGCAAAACCCAATTTTCTCTCAAGCTGAGCTGCAGTTTCAAAACACATAATCTTTTAGGAACTCATGTGATCTGATGCCCTGTGACATTTTGTACCTTAGTATTGATTTTAGGATAATTATGATATTACCTACTGATTATTTCCGAATGTTATGAGCTTAAAAACGGGAGAGAAAACTCACCACCAGCATTCGAAAGGAAGCCATTTGGTATGAAGCTTTTCTTGGTCTTTTTTCTCCCCTTGAATTTTAGAATGCTTATAAAACCTAATTTATAATTATAGTGTATCTAATGATTCTGTCAAAATGTAAAGAATTTTGTACTATTAAGTTTTCCTTTTTCTATTTCAGTTGCAGATGCTATATAATTATAATGTTTTTAAGTAAGATTTTAATACGAGTGTGACGGCTCTATCCGCGATCTTCTCACTAACAATCCTCTTGGGGAATTTTTGGTCCTTAAAAATTATTTTATTGGAACACTTCTTCTGAAGAGAACGTGGACATGCAAATTAAGACTACTGTATAAAGTCTAGGCTTTCCGGTTAGAAGGAGATATAGGGTAGGCTGCTAGCGGAGCAGTGATTACTTAGATTTAAAGTGTGACGCATATATTTAGTAATTGATATTCTTAATAATTAAGGTGACGATCTGTCACTTAGAATTTAATAGAGCTTAGATAGCTAAGAAATCAGACTAATTGTGTTGAATTAAGTGTTAGAAGTAATTAAAGTTTTCTCATATCTCGTTTACCTTGTTAATTGGCGTCATATTGGTTAATTGGGTGCATCTCTTGGTTTTGATTGATTGTACTTGTGTTGTGGTTTGTGCCATAAATAAATTAAGTGATTGTCAATAAGGCTAGTCTTCTTTCCCTTTCTTCTACACCTTTAAGGTATCCGACTACGTTCGGAACCGTGATTTTGCAAAAGCGTATAAATGGATAATATTTTTGATATTTACTGTCACTTAGATTAGAAAATGTATATGAAATTGTTTTAAGAATAGTATTACAATAAAAAATATTTAAGTACAATATTTTGACAAAAAATGAACATAGAATGGCCAGTTTTCAAAATATTCTCCTTTTGTGAAAAATGCTTCTATTATAATAATATTTTGCCTGTCTATAGCTCAGACCTCTCTACAGAGGCTCAACTAGAATTTTTGAAATATATAACTTAGAAGTGGGTTTATCCATGTTTTACGACAACAGAGGGGAGAAATTTTATATATATATAAGAAAAAAACGCCGATAATTATTTCAATAGGTGTAACTGAAAATAATGTGAATTTTTCAAAAATCATAGTTGAGCCTCTGTACAGAGATCTGAGCTATATACAGGCAAAATATTATTATAATATAAGCATTTTTCAGAAAAGGAGAACATTTTGAAAAAAGGTAATTCTAAGTTAATTCTTTGCCGAAATATCGTATTTAAATAATTTTTTTTGTCAAAATGTCCTTAAAACAATTTTATATATGTATTCTAATCTAAGTGACACTAAATATCACGAAAATTATCCATTTATGCGCTTTTTTAAAATCACGGTTCCGAACGTAGTCGGATACCTTAAGCGCGGAGGCGAGATCCTTACATTGAATTAACCAATATCAAGACACAATTAACACGAAGAACGCGAGATATGAGAAGACTTTAATTACTTGTTACACTTACTTCAATTCAATTACCCTGACTTCCT
>BMAV01025875.1:189005-212078 GCA_019973955.1 Trichonephila inaurata madagascariensis
TACTGTCGATCAGGTGGCATGAGTAACAACAAATATGATTCTTCATGTGGGTCCTCATTAACATTATCATCACAAATTTCAGTAATCTTATTCATTTATGGGCTTCAATTTTCAGAGTGGAGTTAGTTATCGTTAGTAATAATGAAAATTTTCTTAAAAGTGTAAATAGATTCAAATCGTTTTACTGTATAAAATAGTGTTATATTTTCTAATTTCCTACTTTATAAAAGTGCAGGAAGGTTGAAAACTCTTGAAATTCATCCCATTGTTTTGTAATACCTTTTTCAATTTATTACTAATCAATGATGAAAAATAATTCATAAGCAAATTTTTTTTAAAAAATTTATCAAATTTGATATCGAACAAGTTTTCAAACACTAGAATTCGCTATTGATCTTAAAATGTGTATCCACTAGAGAACAAGTCATGTAACTTTTGAATTTTTTTTTTTTTTTTTATAAGTCGAACAAAAAAAAATTATTAAAAAAACAAATTATTTATTTTTTTATTATTAAAATTTATTATTGATTTTCTAACACATTTATTTTTTATTTTCTATGTATTTTTCCCTTTAAGACCAAACATGCTGTAAGGGGGAAGAGGAATATGAATGCTGTCCTTTCATAGATGCCGTTTGCTGTTCCGACAAAAAACATTGCTGTCCTGCTAATAACACATGCAACATTCAGGAAGGCCACTGCGATAGTAAAGACGAAGCATCCATTCCAACCCCATTTAGAAGGAAAACTGAGACCTTCAAATTAAAAACGGAACTGAAGCGGGCTTCGAAGATTAAAACTGTCCAGTGTGATAAAGAAGTGTTTTGTGACGATGGAAGCACCTGTTGTCCTCTGGCATCAGGCGAGTATGCCTGTTGTGATTATCCTGCAGCTGTTTGTTGTCCCGACAAACTACATTGTTGTCCCCATGGAAGTGTTTGTGACGTTTCAGGATACTGTGTTTTTGGCAATAATCCGATACCTTACTATGTATTGAGAATGATTGCTTCTGCAGAGCTTCAAAAACGCAAAACCGAGTTGAAAAAACTGAAATCAATGGAAATGACCGAAGCTTCAAAAATTGAAATTGTTCCGTGCGATGCAAAATCCTTCTGCAGAGATGGAAACACTTGTTGTCCTTTATCCTCTGGCGATTATGGTTGTTGCAAATGGGCTTCTGCTGTGTGTTGTCCCGACAAAAGGAGCTGTTGCCCTCATGGGAGCATTTGTGATGGCAAAGGGAGCTGTATTAGTTACGGTGGTGTGTTGCCAGATTTCCTAAAGCAACCCATTGTTACTCTTGTTTGAACAACTGTTACTGATAATTGTCAGCAAAGAAATAATTCTTTTGTCATGGGAAAAATATTTAATTGAAATAAATTATTAATTTGCATGTTTGTTTTTATTTGTTTCTATTGAAATAACAATGGTATAAGCGTTGCAGTTATAGAAAATTAAAACAGTCATGAAGTTGTACAATACGGCGGGGAAAAATATTATTAATTAAAACCTACCCATGCGGAAAGGATGCTCTATGGTATAGAGATTAGGAGAAAAATAACTTAAAAAAAATAATAATTTCAAAACTTAATATTGCTACAAAGGGGTTTAAGTTTCGAAAAGATGAAAAAATATTTAAGTTTGATTAGAGGATTTTAGAATAAAAAAAATATATAGATAAAATTTTTTTCCAATAAAAACAACCAAAAGCAATAATTGATAAGTGAGTACTGAATAGTAATTAATACAATATACTGTCAGACCTTGAATTATCGAACCCCTATTTAATGAAGGCTCAGGTGTCATCCACGTCACTTGACCATGGTTCAAAATTACGAGGTCCGACGCCAAAAACCCTCGCGTAGCTGAACAGTGTGACGTTAATATTCACTCATTGTAAAAAATGTTAAAAGATACTAAAATGCCTGTTTTTCTGCAAGAATAATTACTTTGATATTTTACCATAAGAAAGCTTAAACACTTAAACTTCATTCCCCTTGTGGCAAAACTGAACATAAAAATTAATTAATTTTATTTTCGTCTTCAGCTGTATATTTGTCATATACTTTAATGATTCACTTAGAATCTAATCTTTTCAAAAGAACTATTTATTCATACGTAATTATCACATTAAAAAGTTACATGCACGGGCTCATTGCAATCTATAATATACACATACTACCACGACAGATTAATACATATGAAGTCAAAATATAGGGTGAGGCATGGGAGTTTTCTGATTTGAAAATGCAATAAAACACACTACATGTTTCATTCGACTTAATTGTTATTTCCCGCCAACCACACAACAGTGGAACATTGAATTCACACAGTTTTAAACACAATGTCTGTTAAATGTCACCCTCCATGATCAATATACACTGATGCAGTCGATTTCGAAAGCTTTGAGTCACCTTTTCAAACATATCGACTGGAATGTTGTCAGTTTTGGCTCAGGCGTTGTTCCGTTGGTCTTCCAGGATCTTGGAGCAATCTTTGTAAACTTGGGACTTGAGATAAGCCCACAAGAAGTAATCAGGAGGGGATAAATCAGGTGAATGCGCAAGACCATTTACGTCCCCTTGAAGGGAGATTAGTCATTCGGGGAAAGCTACTCTAAAAACATCCATGGAAACTCTGGAAGTGTGGTCTGTGGCCCCATTTTGTTATAACCATACGTTATCAAGGTCCCTTTCTTGGAAAACGGGTAAGAATAATTGCGGGATCATTGTCACATACCAGTCTAAATTGACACACGAACTCGTTCCACATTTTCAGGTGTTCTAATGGTCTTCGGAGGTCCTTTCCTTTCAGTGGAGACATTCGCATCCATCCACATAACAACACATTTCCGATTAGGAACACGTCCTCGTGGAGAAATAACGAAGTGACGACGAAAGACATGTTGCACCTATCATCGACCGACTGTTCGAGAATTACGCCTCCACGGCAAAAGCTCTCTGCTGCATCGACCACATGTTTGAGACTGCCTGCGAGGCGTGCGGGAACACAAATATCCCACTCCACCCCTTCCACCAAATCCCTCCCCTTCCTACGCGAACATCACTGCAACATGTTTAAAACAGGAAGTTCCCAAACCCCACCCTGCAGTAGTACATATCTTAAGTTAAAGTTACAGTAAATACAATTTTATTACAATGCAAAATAAACCACAGTTATTACAATAGGTATGGGGTAATAGCATAGAACATCTTTGCCCCAAAGGAAATTTTGAAAACAATTTTCGATCCTCCGTAATATACAGTGCATTACATTATACCTACAAATTTTTAATATAGCTTTTTTTAAAAAAAAGTTTATATATTAAATCCAAAATTTCATTCTATTATATCAGTTTTTAAAAGATTGTATTTATCATCGCTTGTAAATTTATTGGATATTTTTTAATTTAAAAAAAAATAATTTAGGGGTATGATTTGTCTGGACACAGTGTGGTAATTCTAATTCATATTTCTTAAAATTGCTTTACAGATTTTAAACAATATTCATAAATGCTCGCAAAAATAAAATTTTAAAAATAAAGGGAAAAATAAAAATAAAATATTATTTTTGATACGGTGAGCAAAAAGTTTATTATACTTTATTTGCTTAGAAATTTTGAATAATTTTGAATCTATGCGATTGTTAGATTAATCAGAGGGTCCACAAACTTTTCTTGTGTGTCTAAGGGAGGTTATATTCTAAAATCACGCAGAAAAAAGCGCCAAGGCGTAGTCTCTATGCTAAAAACTATATTTTTTTTTTATTTAAGGGACTGGTTTGAGCTCCCAAACAGGGAGGTCCTAAAGCATGAGCCAACTGGGCCCGGGTGCAGGACCTCGGCCTTAGTGGGGGCTTCGTCTCAGTTTTGACTCAGCCTTAAAGATAATAATTCGAATAATTTCAACGGTCAAATGTTTTTTCTGGTTGTATTCTCCGAAAAGATAAATTAACTGACTACATGTGATGACCGTCGTCCCTGTATAGGCCTTGACCTACCACCATACACCATCATTACTCCTTTAGTCAAAAGGCAGTAGCCGGTCGAGCCGGTTTGTGCGATTATAAATCATGCACTTTTATTTATTTCGAGTTATTGTTGGTACGAGTATTTGACAACGTATGCTATGTACCTTCTACTTTTAAAGTAATTTGTGGGGCCTAAATTTGTGTAGGGGTCAAACCTACTTTCACGTTGGAGTCAAGGGGAACTAAGTGTTGGGACTAAGGCATACTTTTGAGTAGGGGCCCAGAGCTTACATTTATGTAGGTACCCAAGTCCTACTTTTGCGGTAGGGGCCCAGGGCCTCAAGACGCCCCTGCTCCCAAATCTTATTTTTTGTAAGCCTCTGAGATTAATTTAAAATATATTTTATTACATTGCTATGGACCTTAGCAAGATTTATTTTAAACGGATATATCTTTTTATTTTTCAGATTCATTGTTTTTAAAATAAAAACAGTCCCCTTCCCCCTTGTCCACCTGGCGGTGGACCAATTCCCACTGTACAAATTTTTTAGTTGTTTATCTTAATGCTCACACACACACACACACATTGTAAAACTGTAATTTACATTTATTTATTTTACCTATTTATTTGTTCTTTTTTGGAAAAATTCGTTCTTGGCCCTCCTCTTTAGTTATATTCATCACTAAAACTCCACCGTCCAATACTTCATCGATAAAGTCTTCAGATTTTGATGGAACAGCAGCTCTTGCAGCTTCCTGGAAAGTTGAGTATTTAGTTCCGTTGATTGTAATAAGTCAAAGCTTCTCCTCTCACACAAAGATTCCAGTACCGGCAATCTACGCGATATCTTTCTACAAGAGCTTGCATATGTACTATAGCAACCGTATTGGCGACATTATATGAAACGAAGCACATAGTTGCCGATTCAGCGCGTACGACACGTGTGAAATCAGGATTGCCTACTTGGCGAATTATTTTGAACGTTGATATTGTTGCGATAGTACGTAATAAAAAAAAATTTATTACAGCATCACAATTTTTTTTTATACATAGGAAGAAAAATGGAAATTATTTCTGATATAGTAAAAATATATCTCACATTATACACACAAGAATATCAAAAGAATCCATAAGAATCCATTATTTTATTACCTCAGTAAACTTTTACTAGAAAACAATCATATCCTTTTAGAAGTTTTTTTTTAGAATTTATTAAACCATTCTATCCATTATACCATACATTTGAAAAGAAAGGCATTACATTTTTCTTCTATATTTTCATATTCTACTATATTAATTGCTCATTATTTGCGATTTTCTTAACACAAATGTCAATAAAAACTACTTTGTTTCGAAATTGTTTAGTGGAAACAGAAAACAAAAACACTGCTTTTGGTGAAAATAAGAGATTTTTGACAAAGCTTAAAATCCAAATGAGTTTTTTCAAATATTTCTTTACATTTTCCCGTATCGATATAAAAGCCTTATAAGGAGCATCTTCAATCTTTTGACATATTTCAACACTGTAATAATAAAACAAAATATAAGGTATAAATAAAATAAAATAAATATAACAATAAATATTAGTAAATTATATATATAGTTGGAAGTAAAAAAAGGTAATTCAAATAAAGTTCATATTAATTATAACGTATATGTCAATTAAAATTAAATTGACGTCAAACTAATAATTTGAAGTAATTTTAATAGCAAATAAAATAATAATAAAACTATCAAATTTAATTAACTTATCTACATAATTCAAATACATTACTGAAATCTTTCTATGCAAAATTATTACTTCTATAAAATCAATGAAAATATGAAATATAATGTGTCACTGACGTAACTAGTTCTGAGTGGGCCCTATATCAAAATTCCTTTGGGGCTCTGTATCTTTGATGCGGCTTATACGTCGGTAGCTACGCCCCTGTAATTAGCTCTAAACATTGCATGACCTACAAAACAAACCGAGAAATTATTTACATGCTCATATATTTTACCCAAGTTTCAAGCTTTACCCAAATATAATGAAAAAAATAATGCATTTGAGATACTTTTTTTGGCTATAATGTTTTTTACTAAATGATATAAATGCATTGATTAGTGATTCAAGTACAACATATAATATTTTGTTTACTACAAAAACACTTACATGAGAAAAAGAGCTTCATAAAAATAAGGCATGAAATCATGATCCTTGAGACAGAATTTAAACACACAACACACACAAAATTAATATACTTACATTAACAGAATTTTGTCACAAATTTATGGGTATATTAATAATTGTTTTACAGTTTATGAAACGTAATATATGAAATAGCAGATATGATAAATTAGTTAAATGTTTTAGTTAAATAATGCATACAAATTACTCAGAAACTAATATATTTTTAACCAAATCTTTTTTTTAAAAAATTATCTAAGTATATTTAAATTAGCTCATGACGTATAAAAATAAAATGTTTAGTATTTTTATAGAATTAATTGTCATGAAATCCCACAAAAATATTGTTGATAGAGTATTCTGCCAATACTATTGAAAATATAAAATATGAAGCTGCAGTACTGATTAAACAATGATAATTTGAACTAAATAAAATACGTAAAACTTTAAACATTTCAATAACATCAAGCTTTTTTGATTTATATAAAATTCAAATTAGCTCAAAAGCAGACAAATCTATATTATTTTTTATAGGAATTGGAATGCATTTACTAAATATACGGAAATCGAATAATGATTTGAGATGCTTGTTAAAAAGCAGAAATAATACGAATTGCTCATGTATTCAAGGTAATATGATTTATTAGAATACATTTAAATTAGTAGATAATATATTAGTTTATTCTAATCTGATGATTGTAATCAATCTCCCCCCCCCGCCCGCCCCCCCCCCCCAAAAAAACAACGAATTCGAATTTATTATTTTTTTCTAAAGGTGATCAGTATTTTAAAAAGTTACCAAAACTAAGGATAAAATTGCAATTACAGCAGGCACTCGCTAAGGCGTCTAGAAAATGTTACAAGCTTTTCAACATAAAACTCCTTTTTTTCAAAAGTGAAAGCTCTGATCCAGGTGTTCTACAGGGGCGTAACGGAGAACGTTAAGGCACCCCCCCTGCAAAATCAGGTTTTGCCTCTAATATTTTATAAATTGGTTAAATACATAATTGGCGTCAGTCAAGTTTTGAACTCCCTAGAATCCTACCTCCCACGATGCAAGGGGTTGTGGGAATGTACGTTACACCCCTGTCTGTAAATGCTGCGGGTGCTTTCTCTATGTATGCAGTTCAAAATTTTCAAAACTTATATTAAAAGTGTGAAAAACTTGGATGAACTTCGATGATTTCCTGTAGATTAACATTAGACTGGAAGCCCGAGGGTACTTTCCTCCAGTATAATGTTGTTTACAATGTAGAACTTTGTTACTACGTCCAAACGAAGTAACAAAACAAAGTACAAGATTAGGTTTGAGAGATCGTGTCATCATATGAACTTAGCAAGTAACCGAAATTTTTGAATTTTCACAGAGTGCTATGTTTCGGACGAATATTATCAAAATTTATTCTTAGGAAGCTTAATATTTGGATTTAAATCAAATTTTTAAGGACTACTGAAATTTCTTACTTTTCACTACATTTTTTAGTATGGTGACTAGTGTCAAGAAAGTCTAGTGAAAGAAAAATTTGCTCATTATTTTTGACAAAATAGGTTGATTTTTTTCTCACAGATTCACCATTGAATATTTTTTGGCAACAAAGTCTGACGCATGCGCATTTTACAGTTCTAGAATTTTCCGTGTTTCCCTGAGTGACCTCCTGTCACTTGTGTTAATGTTTACGTTTTGAAGTTGTATTATTTGGCTGTGTGTTAGAGTTAAAAATTGTGCGAGGAAAATTTTTTTTTGTTTTCTATTGATAAGCAGCGCGTGTCAGAGAGTTGTTTGTATTTCATTTCTTTTTTTGTGTTTTTCAAGTAGTATATGTGTTTTTAAAAACATGGTAAACACAGCTGACGAACACATTTCTCAGCTAATTGGTTTACTGAATATAAGTAAAACATCATATGATGCAGTTACTGCTTCCTTGCAAAAAATGACAGCCTTAATGCAGTCGTTTGATACCAGGTTTGTGTTCATTATTGTCGTTTTGATTATGTTATGGTTTAATTAACTGTGGATGTGTAATACTTCTGATAAAAAGCATGACAAAATCTAAATACAAACTGTTTTTTAAAAATAAATTATAAAAATTAGATGTTACTTTTGATGTTGTTTTTCACACTGTATTTGTAATTTAATTTTTTAATTGGAGTGCCCTGCAAGTTTTATTTTAATTTTCTGCCTATTAACGTTTGAACTTAAGTATGGTTTCCTTACAACAAAACTGAAGTCCTTTAAAGTCGGTTGTCGAACTGTCAATATCACTACGCTAGATGCCAAATTGGAAAAAACATTACAATATGTTTACCTTGATTTTATTGTTTGGTACTGTTATGTACTATGACTTGTTATAAACCATATCTATAAAATATGTTCTTACTTTTTTTTGATAATTGTTATTCTATTGATGGAAGATAAATCCTTCATTAAATTTAATATAATTAAAAAGTGTGCCAATCGGTTTAAATTAAATTTGTTGGTTTTCTGCAATTTTTGTTGTATGAAAATGAAAATTCAAGTGATTTTCATACTTATGTATTCTGTAAATTTTTTCTGCTCATTTCAAGAAAAGTGTTTTTCATGACTCTTCTCATTGAGATAACAATCTTAAAAGAAGTGAAATCAAAGTTTATTTACATTTATGTATTTGTTGTCATTAAGATTTGAAATATTCTTATCTTGTTTTAATACTATTTAACATTAGGTACATTTGTACATACCTCTTGCTTCGTTCTCAGATAATTCAATCAAAACTTTGAAAAACCAAATGCATGTCATTCTTACAAACCGAACATATATAATATTCAACCTTATTTCACTGTATCATGCATTTTTCCGTGCTAATTTGATATCGGGGGTAGTAGCGCCAAACTGTTGTTTATGTTCGCCAAGATGGGCGATAATATTACAATATGGTTAGCTTAATATTTTCATCGTCTGTTGATGTGGTTGCCATGGGGATAACGTATATTAGAAATAACTTTTATTCGTTTTTTCCCGCTATAACCCTTTAATTTCAGACGATATCTTTAAAAATTTAACCATTTTCAGTTTAATTTTTCTATTTGCGTCTTCTGTTTAATTATGGGCTACTTTCGAATATGGTTATTTCTAAAATAAGTGAGTTCTAGAATATTTTTTTCTTAAAAGAATAAGTGTTGTGCATTTAATTATCGCTATAAATAGTTTATTTTCGTTTTAAAAATGTTTTTTTTTACGTTCTTTGTTCGCTGATACTCGTTGAAGGAACTTGCAGTGCAAGTTTCATATTGCAATCTTTCACTACTTTGTAATTGATATTCTAAATTAATTTTAACATACATTATGTAATTATTTTATTCATAATGAAAAAAAAATGCAATTATTGCTATGTGTAATCATATAATTAATCATATAATTCGTTATTTATAATTGTTTCTTTTAGCATTTATTTATAACTATTATATATTTTGTTATTTATTTATAATAGTTATTATTTAATTATAATTATTCTTATTTATTTGTAACTATTTTGTTTATTTATAGTTATGTATTACGAGTTCTCTTATGCATTATTTTTATTTTTTTAAAATTCGACGATTATTCTTTTTAGTAATTACTATTAAAATTATATTATATGATTATTATTTCTAATAACCGTTATAAAATCGTACTATATGAATATTATATATAATTACGATAAAATAATATTATACGATTATTATATGCTGTTTATGATACTATTAGTTCATTTTACTTTTTATTACATAATATTATTCATTATTTATTGATTGATCTAGGTTATTCTCAATCTCTTCCTGTATTTTTTATTTGAAATACATTTCAATGTATTTCAAAACAATTCTTTTAAATTATTGTATATCATTAAATTACCGCTACGCCGCCATATTGGATTTAATTCCAGCAACAAGAAGCGCTGCTTGGCGTGATCCTTATCACGCCAAGCAGCACTTGGCGCTATTACCCCCGTTATCAAATTAGTTCCCATTTTTCGGTACTTATATATTATTGCAACTATTGCCAACTCTATTAATAACTTGCCAAGTTGATAACTCCGATTTTCTATGTGTTGTGCTTGCTGAATTGGCACCCATGTGCTTTATTTCATATAATGCCGCCAATAGGTTGCGATAATATGCAAGTACCCATTTTTCTTGTCATTTATATTGAAAAATAATGTAAAAGTGATTTACCATAAAATCTGGCATATAACATGCACTTTTAACACAAAAAGTAAGATCGAAACTTAAGGGTGTGGTTATATGCCAGGTATAAAAACCGATAGCTTTAAAATTAACAAAAGAAATGAGCATAAATTTTTTTTACTTCTACATGTATCGAAATACTGTTTATTTAAAATGAATTACTTTCCTTAGGAACTAAAAGGGTTATAATTCTAGAAAAAAACTATTTTGTTGAAAGTCTGGGATAATACCTCGAATAAATTACTTCAAAACATAAGAACAATGCATACTAATATTTCAGATTTCTTTGTAAAAAGAGGAGTGTGTGTTATACAGTGAATATACCTAAAAATTAAAAATTTAAGCTTGAAAGTATAGGTGTGCATTATACACCAGTGTGCGTTATACACTAGATTTTACATTATGCATCTTGTATATATTTTTAGTACTATAAATGAAATGAATATATCCCATAAAATTGTAAAAAGAAAAAGAATCCAAATTTCATTGTTGAGGTAGAACATATGCTAAACACAATGCAGTAAACAGGAACATTTAGAATAAAAACTATCAAATCAAGGAAGAATCATTTGCAGGGTGTTCTTTATTATTTCAATTTATAGTGTTGTGTTTTAATATGCTGCTGTATTTTCTCATGTTTTATGTTACTCAATTAGTATTATTGTTACTTATGTATTAATGTGACTACAGCAAAATTTGCATCATGCACATTGAGCCATGATATTGAAACATCAGAGATTCTTGCGTGTTTTATTTGAAGAAAACAGTAAATAGGACACGATTTTTGTGTCGCAATTTTCGCTGTGGTGATGCTGATACATAAATACCATATAATTTTGTGCTATAATAAAGTGTATTTGATCAAATGATAAAAAATACCTTGTAATGACAAATAATTCTATTCTATTACATAAAATTTCAAAAAAGTATGCATTGTGCTATGTATTTTTCTTACGATTTTTATTTATTTTATGTTTAAACAGATTGAAATAATTAAATACTAATATTTGCTCCTTGTAACCTTCTGGTCCTGTAAGGGTTAATGCATCGAAATTTAAGGTAAAAGTAATATTACCTGAGTTATGTAATGATGAACATTAAAAGAATCGAGCTACAATTCTAACTTAAAACCTTTTGAATTTATTTACATATGATCAAATTTTTATCATTTTCAATACTAGATTATGTCGAATATTTAAAGAGTTCTATTTATTTTGGTCTATTTTTAGGTTTTTATTTTTACAAGGTGTAGGCTAAAGAGCTTAGATTATTAACTTTTTAAAAATTGTATTTAAAATTATCCATTAGTTTTCAATGAATGTTAAAAGAATGTTTTTTATCAGTATGTAATGGTTATAAATTTTACCTTTTTTTAGATTATAAAAGTGAGCTTTAACAATTTTTAAAAATCGGGTTACCTATTCAAAAATTAATATTAAAAATGTTTTTTTTTTAAGAAATTAAATATTTGTTTTCATGTATCTGGTATTTATTAAAAAAAGTTATTCAATTTTTTGTAAAGATTTTTAGATTTGTATATTCATATGCATATAAAAATATATTAACATTTTTAATAGTAAATAAATATTTTATTGCAGATGTGATTTGAGTAATGATCACTGGAAGCCTATTGAAGCAGTAGCCAAAGAATGTCGGCAGTTTTTAACTAAGAATGAAATTTCAGAGGGTGAATTAAGTTTATTAATTGAATTGTTAAGGTTTCTTAGAAATAGTTGTGGTGGACTAAATGAAAATCTTAACTATGTGCTTGGGTAAGTTTTGTATTAAAAAAAGATATATTGCACATGACACTGTTATTTCATCCTTTTAATCTCTGCACTATTTGTACTTTAAAGTTTCTATATGTTTATTAAACTTTTGACAGTCCTTTCATTTTGTTTTTCTAATTTGTTATAATATGAAAATATAATTGTTTTGTGACTCTCATGATTAATGCAAAAACTATTCTTCACTGTAGGGACATGTATCAATTGAAGTAAGGACTACGTAAATGTCATTCTGTATTTTTAGTTAAAAAATTCCTTATACTGATAATAAATTGAGAAAGGACAATAGCTCTTTACAGTCTAACATGCACAGATAGGTTACATAGCTGTAGTTATAGTGAAGTATTAAGATGTTCTAATACTCCACTATAACTACTGCTAGATATTCATATTCGACTCTCAGTCAAGAGCTATTGTTCTTTCTCAGTTATTAAAGAATTTTAAGTAATCTTAAATTTCTTAAAGAAATTGACAATTTTTCTGGTACCTTCTAGATCAGTGGTTCTTAAACTTTCGATCACCACAGACCCCTTTTCTGTAACAGCCTGGCATTGTGAACCCCCAAGATTTTGAACACCTCTCCCCAACATAATATTCTTGATTGAAATACATGTTTTAGTAGAGTTTTTTCATTGGGGAGCAATTTTGTGATTTAGCGTAGGGTGGCATGTCTTTCAAATTTTTCAGGAATCCTTACTGAGTCTGTAAAAGAGGGAAGTCTTAAAATTGTATAAGAGACTCCTTAGAAAGGCCCTAGGTACCCCAGGAGCCCACAGTCCATAATTTAAGAATTACTGCTCTAGAAGAAGTTACCAAAATCATTACTCAATAGTGCACTGATATTACCAACATGTCAAAACTGAATTAATTCTAACAATTTTAAATATAAATTTCAACATTCTCAAAAGAGAGTTATTGGATTTTAGTGAATGAAATAAATCTTAACAGTAAGGATCATAGCTAAAAATAGTAACTACCTCTTTTGAAAATTCTAATTCTTCAGGAAAGAGTTGTTTTTAAGAGCATTGACAAAAGTTTGAAACTGTTAATTTACATTTTTTGTGTATCCTTGGCTACATAAATTTCAAAATTAAATTGATTTTTTTTAAACTTCATCTTCTTTGAGTAATACATTTTTATTGATGTATGCAAGAAAGTTGTTTTTCATGTCATTTTTCATTTAGCGACATTACCCTCAACCCATCATTGTCATCTCATATTTGTCATCATTAAATTCTAGATCTTACTTAACTAGCTTTTTAAACCAGTGACTCTCCCTCATGAATTTATCACCCTGCTCATTCAATCTTGTGAACTGAATATTTGATATCCAAAATCAAGACAATGCATCATTGTAAGACAAGTATTTTGCTTTTTCACTCCAAATATCATGGAAAAAAATAATAGATATTAATTATACTTTGCTATATATTTCAGTATAATTCATGGAAAGAACACTCCAAAAGATTAAACTTGAATTTAAAGTGCACTATATAGCAAGAATGAATATAGGCTCAATTTTTGAAACTTTTCCATAAGGATTATGCAATGATTTTTTAAAAATGTCATATATTTTCTTAAATTGTTAATTTAAAATAATGAATATACCAATCAAGAACAGAGAACATGAGATTTAATCGGAATAATTCCACATTTCAATGTATCAGGATTACCAAAATAAGGTTTGCCAGAATAAAGTATTATTACACTGCGAAATTTGGAAAATTCTACCTATTCCGAGAGGCACCTTATTCACTCCATTCATCGTTAAGAATCTCATGTAAAGTTTTTTTTATCCTTGGTTGAATTAGTAAATGTACATATCTATAGATCTGAAATCATGTTACTTATCCTACTCCATTAAAAATGTAACTTTAGTTGTTTTTTTCCTTCAAAGAAAAGTTCATGATTATTTTTTATACTTATATAAGTATTTTATCTCTTATTAGCCATGATGATCTACTTAGTCTTGCCAAAGAATCTATCAGATATTTTATTGAAAAAGAATCACCAAAAGGTTTGTATTAAATTTTATATTTACAAAATATATAATTTTTAATAATAGATTCGTTTAGTTACCTTTTAATTTAGTTTTTGTAGATTTTGAAAATATTTTACACAGTGAATGAGTTTTTTATGATTTTAAAAGCTAATATTTCTTAACATGTAATATTAATAATAATTTTAAAAAATGTCTTTATCCCACTTTTTCTGATTCTGTGGTAAAAATGGTTGGTTGTTATTGTATTATTTTACCAGATTTTGTATTACTCACCATTATGTAAAACTCTTGACAAATTGTTAGCACATGGAGTTTATTGGCTGTAGTTATGCATCAGTTTTAATTTAAGTTGGGAGTGGATTTGAGTTTATATTTGGAAAAGATGAAGCAGCAACTTGATTGTCAGTTACCATGTAACTATGACCTGAAAATTTATATATATTGTTTATTGTGCTAATAACCTATAGTTTTTCTTCAAATGCAATGTAAATTATACAAGTAGATGTTATATATCTAAGTTTGATAATTGAAATGCAATAAAAAATTTAATTAATTTTTTTTGGAAATAATTTGTTTTTTTGCTAAGAGTTAATATTTACATAAATTTTTTTGATAAAAGAAAATAAAATGTTTTTGGTTGTATATGAGCAGTGTTAACCCTTTAAGCAGTTTGCCTGTACAGTGTACGTGCTACCCGAAATTGGCCTCATCTGGTTTGCCCGTACGGTATATGGGCATCGATATTTTCTCCTTTCCTTTTCTGGTTTGCCCGCATTTTTCACTATTGAAAGAGACTATTTAGTATTATTATTTTTCAATAGATGGCGTGGCTTGTCCATGTAAATGAAATGTTTTTCATCTGGGTTTTTCTATGTTTTTCTATGTAGCGGGAAAGCGGAAACTTTTCTTTGAAATTTTTGTTCTACTGTATGCCATGCTTGTGAATCTTATGGAAATTATGGATGGAATAGACGACAAAAATACTTTCTTGTTAGATGATGAACTACATTCTGATACAGATACTTCTAATTATTTGAATTATTCATCAGATGACTCGTGCAGTGAGCTCTGCTCTGATGAAGATTTGAGTTCTGTAAGAATTTTTACCGAGGTTGATGTGAAAAATCCACCTGTTCCGTATCCTCGATATAAATTTTCTGGTATTCCCTCTGTGCACGTACAATTTGACGGCACTTCTGATGTTCTACAATTTTATGAAACATTCATTGATTTTTCACTCATGAGTAAAATTGTGGAAGAGACAAATAAATATGCTAAACAGTGCATCCAATCCAGTGTTGCAAGACAATTCTCAAAGAGTAAATTTTGGGTAGAAACTACCGTGGAAGAGTTGCATGTATTTTTTGCAATCAATATACTTCAAGAAATTGTAAAAAAACCTGGAATTGATCATTATTGGAGCAAAAGATATTCAACTAATACACCTTTTTTCTCTAAAATAATGTCTCATCGCCAATTCTGCCTTTTGCAACGCTACTTGCATTTTTCTGATAATGCAGCATTTGACCCACAAAATCACAAATGCCCAAGATTAGTAAAAGTTTGTCCAGTTCTGAAACATCTCAATGAGAAATTTAGTGAAACGGTGACACCAGAGCGAGATGTAACAATAGATGAGAGCCTTATGCTCTTCAAAGGACGACTAGGATAGAAACAATTTATTCCACTCAAAAGAGCTAGATTGGAGTAAAACTTTTTATGTTGTGTGAATCTATTTCTGGTTATGTCTGGTCAATAATAATATATACAGGTAAAGACACTATTCTGAAACCTGAGTATTCTAAACTCTGCTTTTCATCACAAATTGTCCTGACAATGATGGAGCCTTTGCTTCATAAAGGATACTGTCTTACAATAGACAATTATTATTCTTCGCCGGAATTAGCAGACAAACTTGTTTCATGTCGAACGGACATACGGCACACTAAACCTCAAGAGAAAAGAAGTCCCAAAGGAAATGCAGAAAAAAAAAATTTGAAAAAAGGAGAGATTATAGCTTTTTAGAGAGGAAAAGTTACTGTGATGAAGTGGATAGATAAGAAATAGTTTCATTACTTTCCACAATTCACAATACTGAAATGGAACAAATTCAAGTCTGCTCTGAAATGAAAGAAAAACCAAAAATTGTCATGGACTATAATAATACTATGGGAGGAGTAGACCGCATGGACTAAAATTTGAAAAGTTTTGAAATTATAAAGAAAAGGTGTAAAAAATGTTACAGAAAGATATTTTCCATATTTTCGACATTGCTGTATGGAACTCATATGTTGTCTACCGTAAAAACGGAGGAAAAAACACGCAACTAGAATTTAGACTTGATCTCATTGACCGTATATCATTCAGGACTAAATTTCCACTGTGGACGACCAGGTTCGGAACCTAATCCTCTGAGATTGATAGAGAGGCACTTTTTGGAAATAATTGTTTCCACAGATAATAAATTGAGACCTGCAAAACAATGCGCAGTGTGCTGCTCGAAAAGAAATGAGAATGGAAAGAGAATCCGAAAAGAAACACGCTATTTCTGCCCTGATTGTGATGTAGGACTTTGCATTATACCATGCTTCAAATTGTACCATACACAAAAAGACTTCTGAACTGTTTGGAAAATTGTAAACTTCAAAACTCATAGTAAGTATGAGAGAAATTTTTGCAGAACTTTAAATCATTCTTTACTGCATGCAGAATGTACTTGAAAAAAGCAAACATTTAGGGGGTGTTGTGTCAAAAATTGTAAAATAAAAAATGTTGTAAAAGCATTAAAAGTGAAAAAAAATAAAGATTCTTAATATTCTTATTCTATTAAGTATGGTACTTAATTATATGCAATAAAAAATATGCCTTTTTTGGAAGCATTTCTGGTAAAATAATTGACCGCTTAAAGGGTTAAAGAATATGTTGAAAGCACTAAAGATTGAGATATATTATGATAAATTTTTTTTCTTTATATTATAAAAGCAGAAAAAAATAAAAATAGACCTGCAGACAATTTGAATGAATTTTGTAAAGTTATTTTCCGTTTGAAATTAAATTATTAGTCATATATTTTTTAAAATTTCCAGTGTTAAATAACTAGAAATCAGAATTTAAAAGATAAAAGCACGTATTTTTTGTTTTTTGAAAAGTTAAAGTCAAAATAAGATATAACTGTGGAAGGTATACATCTTTTATATCATCACAAAGAAATTTCTTTACAAAAAATCCACTTTCACAAATAGTTTCAGTATTTAATATTGAACAGAAAAGTAACAATTTGGTGAAATATATAGTTATATTATTTAATATATTGATTGCTGCAATGTAAAATTTTGTAGAAGAGTAACAATTTTCAAAAGTGACGTCCAATGTACTGCTTTTTCTTAAATCCATTGTTATAGAACAGAACTTATACTGATTATCTGTAAAAGTATAGTATGTATTTTTAAAAAAAAATTTGTGTAAAGTATTCATAGTTTTTTTTAATTGACTTACAAATTCTAATATTTTATAATTAACAGAATTAGATTAAGAATTAAAGGAATACATTTCAACAATAAATATGACAGTAAGTATAAGTAAGAAAATGTTTGGAAATACATGAAAAATGTATTTTAATTAATTATCAGAAAAACTCAAAATTTTGAAAAATACACTATTTGGTCTGGTAGATATTTAAATTTTCTTTGATAGCTCTTATCACAACTTTTAGATAAGGCTGTTATAATGCGTAATTATATTTTTAAAGGTAAAGAGTATTTGATACTGTCATTGTTTCTTATTTAAAAAAACTCTTGTATACCTTTTTTTATACAGAAATAGAAAAAAACATTGGAAGAAAATGACTGGATTTGTATAGTAAAAAGGGGATGCTTTCCATGTTATTTAAAAGGAAGGTGGGGGGAGAGTGCAAGAAAGATTTAATTCAAAAACACATGAAGACTCAACTGTATAAATGTTTTTAAGATACATGGATGTACACTTATTTCACATTTTTAACCATTTATACAAATACATAAATGCATATGCATGAAAAACATTTAAACATGCATATTTTTGTATAATATATTTATGTGCAACATTTATACTGTACATATACATTAGCTTTCTCAGAATGAGTACAAAAAGACCCAAGCAGCATGATAGCGCTTGTTTTTATTTTATGTCAAGAAATACCAAACAGTGCAATAGTGCTTTGTTCATTTTACTCTGGTGAATCCCAAGCGGTGCAGTAGTGCTTTGTTCATTTTACACCGATGAATCCCAATCGAACTTTAGTATTGTTTTACCTATTGTAAAATGTACTATTTGCATTAAAAAGAGATGTGTAATGTACTTGCTTTAGTAAAGCTGAGTTTGCGACTTCAACTTTTGGTAACGCACAGTCATTTGTCCTTAATGTTCGAAATGTACTGGGTTTTCTTGACATAAAATCTCAACAGCACGATCGTGCTGCTTGGGACCCAAAGGGTTAAGTTCTCGTGAATGTTTTGGTTTGATTGATTTTTTTTTTTACATGCATATATATGCATCTATGTAAATAAAATGTAGTCTAATGAACTTAACTTTATTAAATTTTTTTTTGCAATATCCTTTAACACAAAAAAATATTTCAGTCTACTCAGTTTCGTATTAAACGATTTTTACTGTATTTGTTTAAGTATTTATACAAAACATTTACAAACATTTTAACATTACTATAAAAATACTTTTAATGTAAAATCTTATGTAATTTTTTTTATAGAAATCACTGCGCTCAAGATTGTTGTTCAGTTATTTGGAAATATCCTTGTCAGCAGTGAACATTCTAAGCCTTTAGTATGGGATTTATTCTTCAGAGAAAATAAATTTAGGTAAGTCTTATTTACATCA
This sequence comes from Trichonephila inaurata madagascariensis, assembly GCA_019973955.1. Classification (NCBI taxonomy): domain Eukaryota; kingdom Metazoa; phylum Arthropoda; class Arachnida; order Araneae; family Nephilidae; genus Trichonephila; species Trichonephila inaurata. The sequence continues at coordinate 208,009 of BMAV01025875.1, forward strand.
AAATGAACTGTTTGTTGCTTTTAAAAATTGAATGCATTTTTTTTTTAAAAAATACAGATAAAAAAAATTAATTGTTTGAAATTTGAGCTATAGTATATATGATGTAAACTTTAAAATATCTTATTTTTGGATGAAAGTATTACATCCATTATGTTAAAACCTTTTACTTTTTTTTCATGAAGTATCTTTAAGAGTATTCTGATTCTATTTTAAATTTAACTTAATCATTACTTTTTGTTCGATCTGTGTTTATATTTTCAATTGGTAAAATATCTACTGTTTTCATACATTTCATTCCTTTTTCTATGCTTCTACTTTTATTACATTTATATATATATATTCTGATGGAAAAATAGTCAATTTTATTTTAATTATATTTTTATAGCTCTGAACTATTTCAAATAATTTGCTAAAAACATAATAGTATTCAGTTAACTCAGAATAACTTCTTTTAAAACTGTTTTGAAACTAATGTTTTTATTTGGAATTTATTATGAATAATTGAAATAATATCTTCAATGTATTTTTATATCACTTAACTCAATATTTTTTGAGATTAGTGATATAGAAAACCAATTGCATAATTCAAACTTTTACTTTTTACCTTATTCAAAACACATTATAATGGAGATTACTTTAAACACTTCTGAAATTTTCACATATAATTTTAAATTCTATGAATGCTAAATTTTTTCAAATGGGATTAAATCAAGGGTACTCAACCTTTTCTACTGCCAGGCCACATACAAATGATAGGTATTTCATGTGGGCCCACAGCATGAGAATAATGGGGGAGGGAGACATCACATAAGACCAAAGCATAATTGATGGAAATAGTAAAACTCATTTTAAAATTATATTAACTTTTTCATTAAACACACACAAAAATTTATTTCATTTATACATTTTTACTGTGTTATGGGGTAGTTTTAATTTCCCTTCAACCATGACCAAGCCTCCTGTTTACATTCTACTATCAAAACCAGCAAATTGATAGTCTGATTGCTTGATTGACAGAATTTCCCACAGCATTTTTAGTACATTATTTTTAAATAATTGAAATTAGTGCAAGGGACCATGACTGGGCCACTCAGAAAAGGCTAGGTGGCTCGCAGGCCGCTGGTTGAGTATTGCTAGATTAAATTATAATTGTTTATAATGAAATGTTTTTAGAAATTCTTAAATTAACTGTTATAAACATTTCTAAGAAGAGAAGGAACTGAGTTTAATTTCTTGGATGTATTTACTTTATTTTTTCCTTGGCACATTGAATCTCTTTTTCAAAACATTTTGAAAAATTATTGCTTTTTTTTAAAGTATTTTGATAATCAGCATTTGTTTTTAATGATTCAATTTAATCATTTCCTTTAGGCATCTTTTCCAACATGGAGATGTAACTATTCGTGAATGTGCTATGATGGTATTGTTTAATAGCATGTCAGATGAAAATAGTGAATGTATTTTCAGTTCTAAGGAAGGGCATGAAATTATATTTTTTGTGACTGATACTTTACTTTTTAACCAAATTGATTGGGGGTAAGTATATTTTATGTCACAGTTTTTTTTATGAGGCAAGAGTTTTTATTTGTTTTGTATTTAATGCATAAACAAAACCAAATGCATATGATCATATATGGTTTTGTATTATTTAAGGTACTTTTGTAGGTAAGATACATACATCTCTTGACAATATACAAGAAATCCAAGTTGTGTGAGTGTAAGATTTCATGTAATGTAATTTCACAGCCTTATTTCTACTTTTTAAGAATATATTTAATGTTTTTAAATATTTTTCATAAAATTATTTTGAAAACATACTTGCTAAAAGGGAAGAAAGTACATTAATTAAGGAAAAGTGAAATTTGACTTGTTTTATGGTAACATTTAAGTCCTGTCATGCTCTTGATAGTTTGGTAACCTGTCAACTAGATTTGTGTAAGTCTATATATGATGAATTTTTAAATATGATTCGGGGATTTTTGTTTTGTTTGGAAAGTTGTTGGTATCATTATTTTTGAAGCTAAGTCATTTTGTAAGTAAATTATTTACTAAAGATCTAAAAGTGTTATAAAAAAAAATGTTTGTTTATTAAATGAAAAATTCTTTCTTGAGTAAAATTGTAATTGCTTTCAGAAAGTTCCATTGGCTAAAGAAATTTTTTTTATTGGATAAGTCAATCTTACCACTTAAATTCTAGCCTTTCCCCCCAAATTAGATAAGATTAATCTCACCCTCACTGTCTTATAAAACCCCAAAATCAATGAGGTCTGTGAATTCTGCATTCTAATTGAAAATCTTCAAAATATTTTGCTTCCATTAAAATTCCATTAGTTTCCAGCAAAACTAATTATTCACCAACTCTTTTCCATCCTTTGTGTTATTAGATTCAAAAGCTTAACAAGATTCTAGATATTCTCTTTCAGAACTGAAAGGAACTGAAAAGATTAATCAAGAAAGAAATAGCCACTATCAAAAATAACACTTTGTATATGTGAAAATGTCTCTTGTGGACTTTACTGTATTTTGAAAATATGCATAATCTCCTTCTTGTAATTCCACTACTATTCATTTCACAATAGGCCTCATTTATGGAGCTGAATTAAAAGCTGCTCTCATTCCTGATTATCTAGAGAACTCCTTTGTGGAATAAGGGCTTTCACACAAACAATGGACATGTTGAAAAAGTCAAAGTAGTAAAATATCTCAGATTGCCCAGTAATACTTTAATTCCACTGTTTATCTTTATAGAAGAAATTCAAGATTAATCCTGAGACTCCACAATAGCAAAACACTGTGTTTTGACCATATAAAAAATATCACTCAAATTTTACCGACAAATGTCATCACCCGCTTAACAAAGATTTTTAGTTAAGTGCATTGTGTTGCAACATGTCCCTAAAATTAGTAAACATGCCATTGTCACTTGCCTTTCAAAGCCTAATAAAAACTATATGAACATCTAGAAAACTATAAACACATTAATCTTTGTTCTCTTGTAAAAAAATTCCCCTTTTTTAGGGGGGGGGGGGAGTGGTATGAATGCCCTCAAACTAAAAACTTCTGTACCATCAATTATACCTTCCCTGAATTTCGATATGTCTTCTGCGAATATTTCTACATCATACCAACTGTTTTGTGGTACCAACTCATCGCTAATGGTTTCAATGACAAGTCATCCCTAACATCATTTAAACATTTGACAGAATGCGGTATGTTGGTCTAATTTGTAAGCTCCTGAAATAAAATTTCCATCATATATCATTCACCTTGTTTTAGAGCTATCTTAAAAATGGAACTCCAAGAGTGAATCAACTCTCTCCTGCATCAGAAATATTGAAGTTGGAACCCTACTAGGCAGTATTTGCAATCCCATCCTCTTAAGTCATCACCTGCAATCTTCTAATCAGAAATAACATGATCTGTCTTTTTGCTGCTATACTAACCTAAGCATCCTTTACAAACTGAAATCAGACTCTAAAATTATCTTATAAAAAAATAGATCACATTATGATAAGTTGCCATCAACATTTGACAAATCAAAACCGATTCTATTCTACAAAAAAATCTCTCTGCCTTACTCAATCTTTGTTTCTTCAGAACTATTGATTTTAATAACTATGTGGTAAATATCTTGGTGTCATCCTTGACTGTAAACTTACCTATTCACTCCATGGAGTTGCCTATTTACTTCATACGAATGGCCTTAAACGACACCTTTGGGAAAGTTTTTTTTCTTTCATTGAAATTAATTGCCAGGAAAAGATTATCTCCACGGACAAGTTATTCGCCTAAAGACAAATCTTTGGACCTCCATTATGTGTGCTTATCAAATCCAAGATACTACAGCCAATTGTCGTATCCAGAATCTCCAAAAAAAATCCTAAATTTACCTTATGCTATGCTACCTATACACTCTTCTGGTTTTTCTCCAAAATTCTTAACGAAGACTTGAGAATCAACATCCTTAAACAAGAGATTAAAGGAATGCAGAATACTTCTGTAACTTCATTGCAATTCATGAAATTGCACTAGTTTCAGAGGCCTCTTTTTTTTCTTCAGATAACAGAATT
>BMAV01025875.1:212478-233604 GCA_019973955.1 Trichonephila inaurata madagascariensis
AAAAAAAATCCTAAATTTACCTTATGCTATGCTACCTATACACTCTTCTGGTTTTTCTCCAAAATTCTTAACGAAGACTTGAGAATCAACATCCTTAAACAAGAGATTAAAGGAATGCAGAATACTTCTGTAACTTCATTGCAATTCATGAAATTGCACTAGTTTCAGAGGCCTCTTTTTTTTCTTCAGATAACAGAATTATATGCTTTTTATTCAACTGTGGTACTAGATAGAAGAGTGCTTTATCCTGCAGTGACAGATAGCTTCTCCCACATTCAACACTGTTGCCTCTTCACTCCAAGTTAACCTTGATCCCTTCTTCCCTTCCTCTCTAACATACTCTTACATCTGTCTTGGCATTTGTGTTTAGTCTTATCTTTTCCAAATATAAAAAAAGAGGCTTACACCCAGGCTGTTTGATGTTCATAAACAATCATCTTATGTATTATAAATTGGATTTAGTTTAAAATTCTTTTACTAAAAGTGCGACCACGGTAGCCTAGTGGTCAAGGGGGACAGACTTAGGGCTGGCATGTCATGGGTTCAATAGTGCCCCTGAAGACCTGCTGTGTTGAGGCGGTATGCACGTTAATTCTGTCGAGAGCTCAAACATCCTACCGTTGGTGCAGTGTGGTAGTTAGGGGGGGGGGGGCCAGCGCAGGGGGCGTCCTCATCACTTGGCCATGGTTCAAAATTACGAGGTCATTCGCCCAAAGCCCTTGTGTAGCTGAGCAGTGCGACATTAATATTTACTCACTCACTTTTACTAAAATTATTGTTTTTTGGCAAGTTTTTGGAATTTTTTTTATGCATTTATGTAATTCACCTGATCAGAACTTTTGTATGTGCACTCCGGCACCAAAGGTCACGAAAACTGAGTTGAGTACAGTAGGCCTTGGCCCTCATGTGCTATTGCGTCACTGAATTTAGTTTTTTTATGTAACTGTTGTGAAATTGAATGACTACAGTTGCCTTAATTTTAACAAAGTGAAGAAGAATTAGATTACAAGCAACAGTTTTTATGCTCTAAAATGTAATTACGTATTTTTTTGTGAAGTGTTTTTCCCCTTATTTCTATCATTTCTTCCAATGAATGTCGTATGGTAAAAATTATTTTTCACAAGTTATCTTTCCCAATACAACAAAAATGATTTTTAATTATATTTTTTTCCCGGTCAGTTATGTAATATATTAATGAAATACTTACATTTTTTAAATCTAAACAAATTTGCAAACAATGATTTATTTTCTTTTCAGTTTGCTTTTCATTGAACAACTTTTGAACAGGGCAGATTTCTTTGATTGCTGCTATAATACTTTACCCATAAAGCATAGGTAAGATTGATTTTGTTTTCTCTAATGATATTCATTATTTTCCATGCTAGTTTTAAGAATGATATGAAACTGATTTTTTGGGGAAAGAATTTTTTTATGGTATATTTCCTTATATATGTCATGCAAAGTTATGTTAACATAAGATTTAATTTTTTTTCTAAATAAAATACACAGCTGTAATTTTTTTCCTTAAAAGCCTAATTTCTTAAATATTTTTTATTTACACACATGTATTACTTGAATGTATATAATTTCTTTCCATTTTATAGACTTCTGATCTTAGACATAATGGAAGAAAAGTTGAAGAGCACTCAAGAAGATCAAAGTTTCTCTATTCCGGGAGCTTTGGTTTCATCTATAAAAAATCAATTTTTGAAAAATATTACTCACATTTGTGAAATAAAAGAATCAGACATAGTAAGCAAATTTGAACTTGTTAATAATAAGAAAAAATTTGTATTTTTACTCTAAACGTAATTTGAGGAAAAATATTTTCTTTTGCTTATATTTAAATGTCATACTGTAATATGAGAAAAAATACTTATTTCATTACTTTCAAATATAAGAAATTTATATTTAGAATTTTTGGGAAATGTATTATTTTTTTTTAAATATTTGTACAAAGCTATCTGATATGAATTTTGACATTTTAAATCTGAATTATTTAGTAATAAAATAGATTTATGTGGGATTTTTTTTAAGTGCTTTCATTTTATAGCAAATGGTTGAAAAGAAAGTATTTTTATTAATACTATTGGAATAATAACTTGATGTGTTAGAAGTGATTTTACTATTTTATCCATCATTTACACATATGTAGTGCGATATTTTTTTTTGTTATATTCATATATATATAAAAGGATAATTTAAAAATATCTATTGAATTCAAAATAGCAGATTAATGGTATAGCTTGCTTAATTTATAAAAAATATAGTAGTTTTATTATAAATGGTTTTTGTGCAGTATATATGTGGTTCATACTATTTTTAGTTGAGGCTTGATCATAATAAGTAAAATTATTAAAGTGGATATATTTTATTTTATTCCTATTTAACAAGTCTGCTTAGGCTGAAACAAACAAAGTTCCTTATGTGAATTAAATTCAACAACTTTAAATTCGTAATTTAAAGTTGCTGTTAGGTCTTATTGATAAAATAGAATTTTTTCTCTTATTTATTAACTTGTATCTCTGCTTGAATAAAGATGGAAATAAACTGAATATAATTGAAGATTCTATTTGAAATTCATTTTAATGGGATTCTTTCTCTCTTTAACTCCTAATAATTTAGGTTTAATATGAAAAGTTTAAAAATAAACAATGATAAGTGCTTAATTTTTTTCATGTTCCGTAAAGAAAATGTAAAAGTTTTTTTTGTGGTATTTTATTGCACAATATCAGTATGTGCACCATTAGTTGTGTACAACACATCAAGTGGACAAAGCATAACCTTGTTATAACCTTGTTCTTTGGAACATTGCAGATTCAACAATCTGGACTGCCAATGTAATTCAACTTTTCATTGAATCAGTGTCATCTATTAGACTTAGAAAACATTGTTTTTCATATAGCCCCATTTAAAAGGTGTTATGTCTAAAGATCTTGGTGGACATGGTATTGCATACTGGGAAATTTTCATATATAATACCTTTTTCACTTCTTAACTCTAATATGGTAGTGCCCATTCTACTGAAAAATGATACCAAGTTGTAAGTTATCTTCTTCAGGAAATGTGCTAATTTTAAGTTTATCAAGCTAATTGTCAGGCATTTTTTATATTCAGGACAGTTTACTTTGAAAAAGATAGGCTCTATAACTTGATCATGCAGTGAACCGCACCACATGTTGACTTTAGGGCTGTTTTTTTCTTGTTCCAGTATAGCTTGAGAATTTCCTAACCTCTATATTTGAGTATTGTGTTGGTTAACAATATTTGATACTTGAAACATGGCTTTATCTGCTTACATAAAAATATACACACAAAACAGTAATTTTCTCTGCACTACATCAGGCACAGTTGATCTTGGTATCTGTAATTGTTTGGTCATGCTGCAATTAGATTTATACAAGGATAATGACTAAAATTTCTTGAATTTGCTTGTCATTGGACCTTCTGCTAGAATTTTTTGATTGTAAGTAATCTGAAGTTTATGCTGTTATAGATTTAAATTCAATAAACCATGCTATGACTTATGCTAGTTTTTGTCAAGCCATTTCGAAAGGATGTTATGAAATATTAATATCTTTCTTGCCTTCTAATTTTAAATTCATTAAAAAACCTTGATATTTTCTTTGTGGAACTAAAAAAAATGCAAGTGCATATCATTATTTATTTTCTTTATTTTTTAAAATTTTAATGACACATTTTGGACACTGGAAGAAAATACTAGACGAAAACTTTGAATAATAGAGTTAGTAAGCCATGATGCTAGTTGTAATATGCTGCTTGTGAAAAGATTGTTAAGTGTCAATATATATATATTTTTTATCTAAATTTAAAATAAGTTATTGAGTTAGGAAAGTAATCAAGTATTATATTTTTGTATGTGAATTTCTTTTTTAAAATTTGTATTTATTTATCTTAAATAATTTTATCTGTTTATAAAAGGAACCTTGTGAAACAGTCAGTATGTTGTCTATTTTGTGTACTGCTTCCATTTGTGATGCATACATATCTCTTTTACAAAATAGCAAAGATTTATTACAAACTACTGTAGGTAAGCAAATTTTCATAATTTAAAGCATCCAAATTTGTTTTGTAGTATTTACTTATGTATGTTTTTATTAACTTGTATATTACGTGAGTTATATCAATATAGAGTAAGTATCTTTTTGTGTATTTATGTAGTTAGTTTTCAGATATTTCATGTTTAGTTATCAGGCTTCATTATTTGAATTATTCAATATAAATACATTTTTTTTTGCTTATTATAAAACTATTTTATTATTTAAAATAACTCTTGGATAACAAATTAAGTTTTCCAAAGAATATGAAATATGTAATTTTTTATCTAAGTGTTTCTAGTGCAATTTAAAGACCTGATAACACTTTTTGAAAATATTTTTTTACATTATATTAATAGGATAAGTAGAAAATAAAATTAAGTTATCTTTACTTTCATGAGGTAGATTAATGACTCTGGAAAAAAAAGTGTAATGGTTTCCAGTTATATAAAACTTTCAAAAAAATTGTCCAATGTGTGGTCTACTTTTACAGATAGAAACAATTTGACAGTATTTATGGGAACACTTTTCTTTTGTGTAAGTAATATGACCTCTTGTGCTCTATATAAGACATATTACTTTTCTGTGCTATTGTTGTTGCACATCCCTGGAAATAAGCAAAGCTAGATTGCAGGTCCATGATTTCATATATCCTAAGGAAATATAAAAACTTTGGATTGGTTGCAATGTTTGGGTTTGTGTTTAAAATAGAGAGTTAAGGTTAACTTTTTTATGAGTTATTGGCACGTTTGATTTTTTGTATTTAAAAGTTAAATATAAATTTTTTTTGTTGGTATGGAATAAAGGAGGTGATTGCAGACAAATGAAATAGCTAAAAATTTGTGATGAAAACTGTAAAAATAGGGGAAGTGAGCATAATAATATGAGGTTAGGTTTAGCATGTCAGCCGATCATATATTTTTTGTCAATAGATTATTCAGATAGCAAATGGATATTTTTGAAGAATTATTGCTTTTTGTGATATGAAAGTAGTTAAAAGAAATTACAGAGAATGCGGTGCTTTTCCAGTAAGTTTCCTTGGAGGTGCGAAATAAGGCATTAATGTTTCACCTGGCTGAAGTATACAATGGATACTATTCTCAATGAAAATGTGTATTTTAATATAGTTAATGTTGATGCAACATTTCTGTTAGAAGCAAATAGGAATTGACATTTGTGTATTTATGGAATAATCTATTTTGAAAACTGACTATTTTATAGTATAAAATTTTCTGAAGAAAAGTGCAAAAGTTGAGCTTGTTCCGAACTAGTTTTATGAAGTTAATTTTAAGTGCTAAATTAAACTAGTTTTAAAGGGAAAATTCTAAACTCTTTAAAAGCTAAGTAAAAACTGGTTATTAATTTTAAATGTTATGTGCAGCTTTTTAAAAGTTTTATTTTATTCAACCTTTTGATACTGTATTTATTCAAATCTAAGCTGCATTTTTTCCCAATGTTAATGCTGTTGAAAATTGGATGCCGCATGGAATCGAAGGTGGAAAAATTAGTTGGGTGTATTATGATACTGACGATTAGAGTAATTACAGGTTCATATATGTATTTAAAAGTTTTTAAAACTGGTAAAAAAATTAATTTATTCACATCTTAATAGCTTTTGTTTATTTATTTTTTTTTAATTTAGAAAATATTGGATATCAATCTTTTTGCATTATTTTTTCACAAAATTTTGTTGAGAATTTGGGATGTGGCTTAGAATTGATGGCGGCTTAGATTTGAGTAAAGACAGTATTTATAAAGTTGGATATGTGAATCATTTATGTATTTAAATTCATATTATTATGCCTATTCTAGTGCCATTTTCATTTATTTATCAATATGTTTATGCATGTGAGTAATTTACTTATTTTGTATTAATTATATGAAAGACTAGAATTAGGAACCCTATTATATTAAAGAAATGGACTTTAAAAATTTAAAACAACAAAAAATGATTCTGTAAGCTTTTTCTCTAGTTTTTATACATTAATTGTTTATAAATATTTAGGAAACAAAGGTATTTTAACTGTTTCAGATGCATTTCAAAATTCAGTTTGGGACTGCGGCAGCCTGGATAGTAGAGCAACAACCTAGTGGCATGTGTGAAACCAAGCGGTCGTATGTGTTCAAAGGTTTTTGTCGAATAAAGGCTGCCGCATATTAAAATCAGATGGGTTACAAAGTTCTGTTGTGGCATGGTATAGAAATTTGGAGATAATACCAGCTTTTTGGCTTCATCTTTTTTACCGAACAGTAATTTAAATTTGAGGTCTGTCAATAACAGTCCATTGTGTAGTTGTAGTTAACTAAAAGCAACTTAAAAATTTGATCTTATCAGTAAATTATTGGCTTAAAGCCTATATATTTTAAGCAACATTAATTTTAATTTGTGTTATAAATTTACGATTGTTTTAAAACTTAAAATAATCTTTTGTGTTTGATGTGTAAATCATAACTTACTAAATTTTATATCAAAAGTTATATATATGTTATCTTAAAGGGCATGAGAAATAAATTTGTTATAAATTGCATTTAGTGGTATTTAGTGAAATGATATTAATTTCTATATATCTATTCTTATCTTCTTACAGAAGTTCTAAAATGTATACATTTATTGGGGAAGGAAGGCTGTAATGTCTTTTCCAGTTTGAGTGATCTGAAATATCTTAATAATGAAGCCAGAGAAGAGATTGCCAGTCACCCTTTAAATGGTTTTAAGAAGAATTTAATTCGGTTAATTGGAAATGTTTGTTGCGGCTGTAAAGACAATCAAGATTTGGTAAATATTTATATTTTTGAAACATAAAAAATGTTGTTTTTGATTATTATTTGCTTATTAAATTTTTATTAAATACTTTGGATTTTTTATTAAAATTCAAGATATTTTTTATGTGTAAAAACAGATGATTTTTTGTTGTTGTAATATTGATTTTTGATCTAAAATAGGTCACTTGCTATAGAAATTGCATTTCAAAGTTCAAGATTAATTCTAAGTACAGTGATATTCTGTAGTTGTTTGCTAGGATATCTGCAATATAACAAGCTATATGCTAGAATGATATGCTTATCTTTTTATTACTTAACTATAATTACAAGTAAAGATATTGATAAAGAATGCAAAATAATTTCTAAAAATCAATTTATTTTAAGAAAAGTAAATTCTTTAAGAATATATATACTAAAAAAGTTTTTTGAAATCAAAAGAAATCTGGATTTTCTAATTTGATGTTTTCTTTTTATTATTGATAAATATATTAAACTATTTCTTAAATAGTTATTAAAGTCGATAAAATTGTGGGTTTTTTTTTTTTTAAATGAGTACAGTATTAAAAATATGTTCAAATGTCCTTTTCATATACATTCCCATATATAAATATTGCCTTTTCCCAGATCTAAGTATTTTCTATGCCTAGAATGTGGTGAATTTTATATATAAATTATATATTAAGTTGAGCAAAAGTAGTTTTTAGTTGTGTGGGAAAGTATGTTAAAAAAATATTGCGAAAAATTTACAATTGAAGCTATATTAAAGTCATTTGATAAAAACTGCAATTTCTGAGTCATGTGCTTTCTAAGCATAAATTTGTATAAGAATTACCTACACTTTGAGATTGAACTGTTTCATATAGAGGGTGAATATGAAAATATGTATTGGACCAGCCTAAATTCAAGTTTAAATGTATATGCACATTAGAATTCTGTAACCATAAATTTGATTATTATTCACATTATTAAAAACTGCTGAGTATAGTTACTAACCACAAGATTACAATCAATATAAAAATGTTATTCACATATCTTTAACCTATAGGAAAGAGAATTATGTTAACTTTTTATGATCGTTAAATTACGTTAGATAGGATTTATATTTGGTGTTTTGTAGAATATTACCTTCTCTCTAACGGCTGTTAAAACCCTAATAAGATCTCCATATTTTAGTAATGCATATTTTTTAAGGAATTTTTGCCATTTTTATGAACTACTAGGTTGTTTAAATTCAAGAACTTTTTCTTTTCTTTTCTTATTGGGTATTGTTGCAATTTTTGAAACTATAAAATTATATTCTTGAAAGTAGGTGTTTAAAGCCCCCCTCCCCAATCGGCCTGTTTTTTCCGTAAGCAATTGTCCTCAGTACAGAATTTCTTTGGGAACATCTTTGTCTATTGTTATTTTGAGAAATAATATTGGTGTTTTGTATTTTAATTTTGTGTATCATTTTTTAAAAACTATTATGCTTTTGCAATTTTTTCCCTCCTTACAAACATTTAATGGTACTTTATATTTACTGATTGTTGCATTGTTTTTAATTATCGCTTTTACTTTTTAGATCCTGTTAATGCTTAATCAGTTTCAGAAGTTATTTGAATACTGACAGAGTTCTTTGTTTAACAAATTATTTGCATTTTTAGAAGTTTACAAAATCTTCAACCTAAAGAAATATACTATATTTATAGTTATTCAGTCTTTCTGTTAATTCTATTGAATATTAGAAAGTAAATGCTTTTTAAAACATCTGATAAAACTTAAGTATTGAATATACAAGTATGATATACGTATATTTTTTGTTATATGATAAAAATAAATTGTTAAACCAGAAAAAGGGTTCATTGTGTCTAAATATTCATGTATTACGAAGAAATATATATAATAAGAGAGAAAAGGGAAAATCTGACAATTTTTCTTTTAAATTCAATTTTTTTATTGAACAGGCAGCTGTATATTTTTCTCCAAGGTGCTATTTGTAAAAAAAAAATGGTGTATAATATTTAGAACGGTATGATATTGTATTAATAAGATGAATATTCTAAACATATTTACAGTTTGTATTGCTTAATATATATATTTTTTCCTTGTGTCTATGTTTAAATTTAATTTTCTTCTGAAAAATTTTGTTAATAAAATTAACTTTTTTAGGTTAGGAAGTTGGATGGTATTCCATTGATTCTAGATTGCTGCAAATTTGATGCAAAAAATCCATGTATCCTTTTTTTTATTGAACATTTTGAATTCTTTAAAAATAAGATTAAATTTTTTTTTCTAAGTTGGAATTAAAATTTTATAACTGTTTCAACAAGTTTATAAAAAGTATTTCAAGATGAAAACTTTTATATATAAAGTGTCAGTGACTTTTAGTACCTTATGTTTTGATGTAATATTGAATGTTTAGCCTGATACTGGATATTTCTTATAATTTTATCAATATATATTTATACATAAAGACACAATTTTCCCTCCATTTTATTACTGTCAGATAATATGTCAAAAAACGTATTTCTTAAATACTGATATTTTGAAAAACTTTCCAGTTAAAACATATTTTTGATGATTAGTTCACATTTGAATACTTCATAATTTTTCTGAAATTTGCACACTGTTAAGAACAGATTTATAAGTGATTAGTTAATTCTTGAAAAGTTTATTATAAAATGATCTCCTAAATGAGGCAAAATTTTTGTAATTAGCTTGGTTCAGTGTAAAATGTTATTTCTAATGAGAATTTTTTTTTAAAATTGTATTTTGAGATGATGTCAAACAAAAAAAATAATCTAAATTAAAGTTTATTTTTAGTGAATATTAGGTATGGAAGAGAATAAATGATTGTGAAATAATCATAAATGTGAATTAATATTGCAAATAATTACATTCAGTACTTTATATATTCAGTTACATTTATGTATTATATTTATTTTGCTTTTGTTGCATAAATGTTTTGCATATTTTTATGTTATTCACTATAACTGCTTAATTGTTTTTAGTATTTCCTTGACTAATTTGTAGATATTACACAGTGGGGCATCCTTGCAATTAGAAATTTGTTGGAGAACAATTTAGAAAATCAAGCTGTTATAGCAAATATATCAGCTTCTGGTGAAATTTCTGACCCTAAACTTTTAAATGAAATGGGTATACAAATTCATAGTGAGAATGGGAAGATTCGTATGAAGTCGTTACCTTTTGCATCCTGAAATTTAGTTGAAATTTCTTTTTATATAGTTTATTTTAAAAACGTGTCATAATAAGAACTCGTTCACATCCTGTTTACATGAGTGCTCAAAACAGTAGCAATAAAATAATGATTTTTCACGTATTTCTTATTGACATTTTAAAATACCATTGACTTACTCATATTTATCTTGGAGAGGGGAGAAGATTTTATGGATTATTTTGAAATTTATTTTTCAATACTAATGTTAAAAATGAATTGTAGCTTAATTATTTCATTTTAACCCAGAAATTTCTGTAAAATTAAGGTATTAAATATTTACATGCTTATGTGCTACAGTCCATTTCTGTTTTTGAACAATTAGTGCTTAGCTAGTTAATTTGTACTTTAAGGGTCTTAACAATAATATAATTTTTGTGTTGATGTGAGTGTTTGTCTTTTATTAAAGTCAAAAATCAATACTGTATAAGAAGTAATTTTTAGAACGTGTAATTTTACTGAGTACATTTGACACATTTTAGGAAAGAATCAGTATTAAAATACATATCAATGTTTTGTTATACATCTAATTTTAAGTTTCACAAGTTCAATTTAATATATTGAATTTTTATTTCATATATTAATAGACAAATTTGAGAATTCAGTTTTTAAAGAATTAAAATTGACCTTCAAAGATTTTATTTGTATAGAGGATTTTAATTCAATATTCTTTTTCATAAAAAAAAAAATTTTTTTTTTCCTTCCTTAACTAATTGATTGGGCATGTTTTACAACTAGAAATTGAAAAATTAAATCTGCTCATGCCTAAATAAAAGTTATCTACAATGTGTGAATTTAAAATTTTTTGTCTTCCCCTTTTCATCTCTTCCAAATAAAACTGTAAGATGTTTATTGAGAGTTTTAGAATAATCATTTTAATATATAGTATATTTTAAGGCATATTGTTAATAATGCTTTAACGTATGAATTCAAATTTATTTATAGATATTCTTTGGCTAATTTTCTACCTTTAAAATTTTTTTTAATTTGGAAACATGTTTTATGATTCATTTTTAATTTATTTTAAACATACCAGTTTTTAGATATTTTTTTATTCTATATCAATGCATTTAAAACCATCTTTAAAGTTGGGAAAAGTATGTAAATATTCATTTTTGGTATATTTCTCAGGATGAAGTCTTTTATAAAGTTTTTTAATTTATAAAATGAATGCTTTAGTAGGTTTGGTAAATCACAACAAAGATCATCGGTTTTCCTCACAATCATTGTGAGTATAAATATTTTTATTTGTGGTTTTTAAGTATATTGATGTGCAGTCTTTTTTAAAGGAATTATAATTTTCCTTTGAAATATCATGTTTTACACAAATGTCTTTTATTATTAAATTGTTTTGATATTTTATTACATTATTATGACTGAGGTATGACATAATTGCACAGTATCTTTTAGACAATATTTTTTTTTCTTCGAAAAAAGTTGAAAATATTTGTTGTATTTTAATAAAGTATATATTTTGTTTTATTGTAAAAATTTTGGAAAATAATGAATTGTATATGTGTTATGCTTTTTTTTTTGTTTGATCATAATGTTGTAAGAAAGTGTAAACTTGTGTATATTAAAAGTATTTTATTAAATGAGATTTAATACAAATTGTCTCTGAATATCATTCTTTGTTTTTGTTTTTCATGTGTATAGGTGTGAACAATTTTTTTTGTCAGGATTGCTTGTTTTACATTTAAAAAGGAATTTTTTTTTACCATTAATATCAAATCCAACTAATTATAAAAAGTTAAAAACTTTTAATTGTTAAGGATATCTGACATAATTTTTTAATTCTTAATATTGATTTCTCATTGCAATATTAAGAGTAAGGTTATGAATTACCTTTTTAATGTCATTTTGTAATTCTGAAATTTGTAGTTTAACATGATGTTTAAAACTGCTGATTCTTTTAAATGTTGCATAAAAATTTAAAACTTGTATTTTCAAATTATTTATATTTTGTATATAAATTTTTTGAATTTTTAAAATTTATTCTTGTTCTTTTTAAAATTTTTTGTAGGGTTTTCATGATGATTAAATAATGTGGAATATTATTTAACATTTTTTGAAAGGTAGTATTGCTAATTACTGTTAAAAATGATGCCATAACCACATATTATTATACATAAAAGTGTCACGGTTAAATATGTAGAAAATCATGAAATTGAAGCTTTTTATTATGTATATGGAATAATGGAGATTTACTGTATGTGCAAAATCTTAAATTATCACTTTTTTACACGAAACACTTCCATCTTTTACATTTGAAAAAAAAATCACTAATGATAGCCAATGCACCTCGTAATTTTGAATCAGTAAGATGATGAGGTCAACAACTAAAATGCCACATCTACATGAAGGCTTTGGTTCCCAACATCTTAAATGTGTTTTTTGACAACATTACACAATGGTCTTTATAAGGGTGATATCTAAATCTGGGATCTATCATTTATATAATATTCATTCATGTATAGTTACTGAAAGGACAAATGTGTGAAAAATTGTTGTTACATGATAACACAAATTAAAAGAATTGAGGATTGTTGCATGGTAACAAGTATTACATCAAATTCTTCTCTTGTTGCTCTGTAGAAGTTAGTAGAGATTAGAGTTTTTATTACTAGTCAGATAACTTCATTTAATTGTGGCTCTTAAAATCATTTTCAATAAATCATTTTGGTGCTGCATCTAGTGGAATGTTTATTGAAACAAAATCTTGTAAAATATGTAGTACATAAACTCTGTGAAGTTTGAAAGCTTTTGCAAACTTATTGATGTAAAAAAAACAAAAATAAATAAGTAAGCATGATTATGAGACACCTTATGCTAATTTGGTGCCTCTGTGTTGCAATATTAATTCTAATATTTGAATGTAACGCAGAATCATTATCAGTAATTATTTTCTTATATCAAATGAAATGTTTATGTTAAATCACTGTTGTAATGGTTGGGAATTATATATCTCCAGGGATGCGCCAGTCTAGTTGTGGGTCCTAGTACTAAAACTGAGATAATGAAGATTTGTACAATGAAATAGAACCGAAATATATGGTGAAAAATTAGCAGAGGAATGGGGATTAGAAGTTATTATCACTAGACTGTGGTTTTAATCTATGAGGTATGTCACCAGTAGGTTTCGTCTCTCAAGAATGGTATTTAATTTTCATGTGCCATGGTGTGAAGTTTGTAGACAAATACAAGCTCAAATATCATCCTCACCTTTTGACTAGGCCCAGAATTATAATGCTTATTGTACCAATAAACCTTCTGCAATTAAACATTTATTGCAAATAAACTTTAAAATTTGACTTTTTTTAAAAAAAAATATATATTTTAATTACAGCTATTTGAAGACACGCTAGAAAGTTTTTTTAAATTATATTTATATGGTTGCTTTATATAAAGTATTATCCATGACTTCTTTTCATTAGATGTTACATCAGATAGCAATAGAGCTACAAGGTTCACTATTAACAGAACCGAAAATTTTAGTGTAGCGAGGATGACACCATAATTTGGTATTTTGTACTTCTACCTATGTGTTAGGTAGAGAGAATAACAAGATACCCATCTAATTGTCATGTAATGGATCTAAGGCAGAGGTTCCCAAACAATTTTGTCTCATAGACCCCTTGCCATGCTTTCTGGATTTGGGTAGACCTCTGCTTACCTAATACTGAATTTTTCCAAATTTATCAACTTAAATGTCTTTTTGACAGCTGGTATAGAACAACTTTAAAAGATTTAAATTTCTAACTGTAGTGAATTAAGGAGTGATTAAAATTTAAAAAAACACATGTTAATTAATTAAATAATTTAATTAATATATAAAATAACTGAACAGCAAACAAATGCTTTGATTGGGAGGGATGTATCTGGTGCTTCAGTAACAAATTTTCAACATTTGGTACCAATCATGTTAGGTTTAACTCTAAAACTCTGGTGAGTAGTGCCTATAGTCTTTTTGTTTCTCTCTCTCTTTTAGATTGGCAACCACGCTGAAACTCTTTCTCTTTAGAAAATTAATTCTTAATTCAATTAAAAACTTTCTCAAGATATTTCATAATTTGGAATAAATAACAGGTACAGCGCTGGATTGATGGTCCTTGTTTTAATAAAACTTATTATGCCACCTTGTAACTGCAAATTGAAATCATTAAATTAAGTAAATTTATTGATTAAATTTTCTTTTAAAATTAGTCACAATCTAGTTTAATATATAAGCCACTATCGTAGACCCCGATTCGCTCCTCATGGACCCCCAAATTATTTTGTGGCCAGCGTGGACCCCTTGCAGGTCGTCATAGACCCTGGGGGTCTATACAAACCACTTTGGGAAGCACTGATCTTAAGGGCTCAGAACCTTATTTCACATGATCATTGTTGGTGTCAAATTTTCAAATCTATTGCTGTTTTTTCCATTAAGTTACTGTGACTGTAGTATGAAAAGATAGAAATTAAGAGTGATTGAAATATGATCTGTAAGTATAGAAAGACTTGATATTTCAGATATTTAAGTTTTTATTTTGTTTTATTGAGTATAGATATTTGGAGTATTTAGTTGTCAATGTGGGCTCAATTCATGTGACGTCGTCGTCACATGATAATGTCAACCACGTGTTTTTAGCCATCAGTTAAACTCAGGTGATGTCATTTAGTCGCATAATAACGATAACCACGTGTTTTTAGCCAACAGTTCAAAAACTCATGTGACGTCATAGTCATACCATAGAAGCAATCTTGTGTTTCCAGCTAAGCAGTTCATGCGCTTCATCGTTGCAAACTTTCTCTTAAAAAATACAAATTTGTTAACAATAATGCACACAGATAAAAAAAAAATGCATTTTATTTAAAAGCACATGCATATAATAATTCATTTTTTTTTTTTAAATTTTAGAATCTTCTGAAGAAATTTATTTTTTATAACATTTGAGCATTTAAACCTTTTTAAAATTTGAAATTTTACCCAAGTTTTACAAATAGAACAACAAGTACAATTGGTTTGGTGTCTGTTTTGAATTTAATGGAGAACACGTGTTTGTTTTTATCATGTGATCGTCACGAAGTGAACCCATTGGAATGTTATTTTTGTATCAATTTCTTTCTTCATTGTAATTTTTCATACCGTATTGAAAAATTTTGCTAAGCATTTGTGTATTTAAAGATAGTTTTAAGAATTAAAAGCGTCAATTTATGTTTTGATTTGAGTTGCATCTCGTCACTGAAGTGCTTGTCAAGTTTTTTTAATGTATTTTTTTGTATTTCATTATGTCTGTGTACAGCAGTCTGAGATAATATAATTAACTTTTGATATTTGTAAATCATGCATCTCAAATTTAGTTTGACATGCTGTGATGGTTTAATTCTCTCTCTCTTTAAATTTATAAAAGAGTCACTATTTCAAAGTGTAATTACTCAAATTTTATGATTTATAAGGCAAGTTGTGGTTTTCATGGTAACTTCAATATTTTCCTACAGATAAGGAGGACTTTATTTTGATTAAAATTTAGTGAATGCAATATGCTACAGGAAACTTTCAATACATAATTCCGGCATGCAATTCAAATCATCTTTAACTTGTATTATAATAACTTGTAGGAGAAAATTGGGCTTTGTTAGAAAGAGATCGCAATCACAAGGCTCAAGAAAGGAGATTAAAAATGTTCAACTTTCTTTTTGATACAAATTCTTAAAACTTTGTACATTTATTTTAAATTCTAAAGAGAAAAAAATTAAAATCGTAAGGCATACAATTAAAAAAAGTATTCAAATACTAATAAAATATAAATTATTATTGATAATTTCAAGTGCTATGCTTATACAGAGGTGGCCAAAATTGTGGACACTTACTAAAATTGTTATGTTTTTTAAGTTTGCATATGCTTATAGAAAATGTTACATTACACAAAATGCAAAGTCTTAATACATTTTAAAGAGAATTTTATACTAAATTCAATACAAAAAACAAAATTAAATTTTTACAACGTAAAAAACGTTATGCTGCAATAACTATCGATATACATTAGAAACTGATGGTAGCAGTGAGTTACCAGTGCTTAGTGGCGTAGCCTTTTTTATTACATCTTCACATCGATGTTTCATTGAGCTGAAAATAGTTTTAAGTTCTTCCTTTGTTACGATATACGATGCTAGGAAACTATTTATATCCTCAATTATTTCCTTTTTTTATTTCGTAGGTACCTCATTCGGACAAGAGTTTTCAAACGGTGCCCCAAGTTTTCGATAGGATTGAGGTCAGGACGGTTTCCTGGCCAGAACACATCTCAATGATCTTAGAACGGTGTCAGTCTTTTGATTACTGAACTGAGTGGCAAGGAGCAGAATCTTGCCGCGAAAAATAAATTAAAAGCATTGTTGGTAAATAGATCCCTGATGGAAGGTAAAAGTTTGGGTTCTAGAATAGTGTCAATGTATTTTATGACATTCAGTGTTCCATGGATGATATGAAGGCGACCAATACCATCTGCTGCATGACTAAATAATAAAACTATGTTTGTACTTCACAGTTGCCTGGATGCAGTCAGGATGTAGCATTTCTGCTATTCTACGTCTTACATATATTTTAGGCTATCATTACCAAATAACAATATTTTAGTTTCATCCCTCTTTATAACTTGTGACCAACAATCATTTGTCCAATTAATGTGTTCCATTGCCCACTGCAGCCCCTTTTAGCACTGCTGTGAACTGAGATACGGCTTTTTTCGTGGAATTCTACCTTTTAGTCTTACATCTGATAATCTTTCCTGATTGTTTTTGAACTGACAGAAGCACTATCATCACTCAGATCACTTCTGATGGCTGTCCATGACATTCTTTTATCTTGGAGACATATTATTTTTGTTCTTCTACCATCAATAAATGGGGTGCGCCTTTTTCCTGCTTTGTTTTTTATTAAATTTGTCTCCTAATATCTTAAACAAAGCTTTCAGTCTCTAGATGTAGTCAGTGACCCCCCACACACTTGTCTTTCAATTTTAACATTGGAAATACCACTTTCTCATCACATTTCTCTTTCTAGGTGTCCAATCTATTCTTATTTGATGTCATTGCTTCTTGACTAAATATCATTCTTGTCTTGGCCAGAAAACTGTCCTGACCTCAATCCTATCGAAAACTTGTGGCACTGTTCGAAAACTCTTGTCCGAATGAAGTACCCATAAAATAAAAATGAAGTAATTGAGGATACATTGTTTCCTGGCATCATATAATAAATAAGGAAGAGCTTAAAACACTATTTTCAACTCAATGAAACATCGATGTGAAGCTGTAATAGAAAGTAAAGGCTATCCCACTAAGCACTTAACTCACTGCTATCCTCACTATCTAATGTATATCGATAGTTATGGAAGTATAGCTTTTTTCTTTTCAATTGCGGATATTTGAAATTATTTTTTTTTGTATTGAATTTAGTATAAAATTCTCTTTGAAATGATATAAAAGACTTTGTATTTTGTCCGACGTAACATTTTCTATAAGCATTCAAACTTAAAAAAACCCAATAATTTTTAAAAGTGCCCACAATTTTGGCCACCACTGTATGTATAATACAATAAAATTATCAACTGTAGAATGGTTGACAAAGGTGAAAGTCTTGCTTAACTCAGGTGCTATGATTCATCTTTCGGGATTTCCGTATAACCTATCTGAAAAACAATTATATTGATATTTAATTAAGGCTCATTAATTGATAAGCCTTAATATTAAATATCAATGGATCTCTTGATCAGTTTATGGATATAACGAAGCTCTTGTTATTTCATATTTAGCCTGCTGTTTAATTCATTAATTGAAAATGTGGAAGAAAGTTTCTCACAAAAATCACAAAAGCTATATTAATTTATACACAATTTTATAATAAATTTGCTTACAATATGCACAAAGAACCACAAAATGCTGTCCTTGGAAAAATTGTTCTAATTCCAGTCTCATGACTCACTCCTCTAGGAAAAATTGAAACGTCCAGCTAAATCACTTACAAGAGTAAATCTCTGTCCTTTCTGTACACAATTGACAATCAACGTAACAACACCAGTGGAACTTGCAATTGCACTGGGCAGTCCTAGTATATTGGTGTGTATTGTATCCCCTGCCGCAACACATAAGGTCACAGCCATCTGTGCCTTTCGAAGTCCGGTTGCAATGTCGACCTGATGTACCAGTAGATCCTTTCAAAGGATCTGCTTCGCAGTAATTGGGTGATTTTTCTAGATACACCAGATCTCTCGGCCTGGGTTTTCTGTGAGGTCTCTTTGATTTTCGAGTCCTTAAGAACAAAGGCCTGTTTCGCCTTGATGACGTGATGGTGTTTTTTGATGGTCCCCAGTATGCGAACACTCTTTTGGCTTCGTGGTACCGGCGCATTAAGTAGTCCCCTGTTTTACCGAAAGGAGGAAGTGTGTTCCAGCATGTCTTCATGGTGCAAGAACCGGACACACCGTGGCACTTGCACTCTGTCTGGACTGTATTGAGGACTGCCTGCAAAAGATAATAGATGGATAAGAGTTGTAAAAAAATTACGGTTACTTTTTCGTAAGTTTGTGTGGCGCATGTTGTCGCCAAGAATATGAAATAAACCAGTTCAGATGACAAAAAAAAATGGGGAAAAGATTTAAGAATATCAATAAAGTAATTTCATCGGAGGCCTATAAATGTATAAAAAGTACTTTAAAAAATCTGTTTAAGGAGTCGTGATATAAAATTATAAATATTGGTACACAGTAGTGTACACAGGAATTTTTCAAGGGGGGGGGGCCCGGGTAGAAAGTTCACCATTCTTGTATCATGCTTTTGATTTTGTCGATTTTCGGGAACAAAAAAACATTAAAAAGCTAATTATTGAACAATTATAGCATTAATTAATACAATTAATCATTAATAGCAAATATTTAATTAAATTTTACGTACTATATACATAGAACTATAATCAATCGAAAAGAAAGTCAAGGGCTTTAAGGGGAGGGGGAGGTCCGGACCCTTTGTGCTCCACTGTTGGTATACCGTCGGCCAGTTCCGCCAAGCAAAAGACTTCGCCAAGTATTGTCATCTTATTATTGTGTTTGAACACATATGCATTGGAACGGTTTCCCCTTATTTGCTGCATATCACGTCATTTAGAGATGTCTTGATTTAACGAAATTGGTCGACTGTGTAATGCGTAAGTATCCAAATATTTTTAGATTGCTCGAAATGTTTCAATTTTGGGATAAAAGCATGCAAATTCTGTCAGGTAGGACTCTAAATGGCGTTGATTAGTGATCCGTTGATGTACTACTTTGCACTGCTCACTGTATTTAAAATTTTAAATGTATAAAAATCGAGGAAAAGAAACATCTTCATTAAAGGGTTTTACATTTGTTAAAATTATATATAAAAGATGGATTATATTTCCTTGCGTGGTTTCACTACTGTAGTATAAGTACTGTTGATCTAAATAAGTAAAAAGATGGTCTGTTCGATGTATAAGACTTTTTTGTATATTTGAATTATATCTATAATAAAGTTTTTTCTCCCAATAAAAAATATCGTTGGGTGGATGACCAGAGTACCTAGCTGTCCCGAGCTGTAACCTCTTATCGTTAGGATTTTGAGTGACTGTGACGTATTGACTTTCGCCATTGGTTAATTTGAAATACTTTAAAGTTATAAAATATACTTATAGGAGAATAAGAAATAAAAAATAGAAGATAAATTGTGGTGTTAAGGTGTATATAAAATATTTAAATAAAACAATTGTGTATATTATAAAATTAATTTTTTTAGTACATAGTTGTATATTATTAAATATAAACGCCGTAAGATAAAATTCACTTTTTGCTTCATGTGCAATTTATAATGCTGGATATTTAATTGGGATTATATACATAACTATTACTAAAATAAAAAAATTCACGATAAAAGCAAACAGTACTTCATTCCGTTATGTTTTAAAAACTCTTCATATACAAGTAATATAATTTTTTTTTTTTTAAATACAATTCCTACTTAGGTCAACAAAGAAAATTTTTATTTTAGTTGTTTTTTATTAAATTGTTACAATTAATATAAATATGTACATACATAGGACAGATCACACTATTAAGTGGCAAAATAGAAAGTGATTTTCCGTTTTCCTTTCTACATATAAGTGTTGGACTATTTATTTGTTTGTTACTATTTATTCATTAATTAAATTTAATTATTCTTATAAAGTAATATAGTAAGAAAGAAGTAACACACATTCTCAAAACCTAGGCCATCCCAGGTGGGATTTGAACCCATGACCTTTGTATTAGAAGTCTAACGAGCTATCCATTACGCTACAGGGACACTACGAACGATTTTCCTTTTTATATTTGCTGTTGGACTATTATTTTTGTTTGTTACTATATATTCATTTTTTAATTTAATTAATGAATTAGTATGTGAAAAAATTGTATTAACATCAAGTGTCATCCACTACAAGTTTAAAAAATTGTATTTGAACTTGAATGGATGAATAGAAAGTATTTTTTTTTATTAACGATGGAAAATTTGAACAAGATATATAAATATAGGGAGAGAGAGAACTAATAGTAAGAATTGAAAAAAATTCACGATAAAAGCAAACAGTACTTCATTCTGTTATGTTTTAAAAACTCTTCACATAAAAATGACGGTAAGCCATTATGTTCTACTCATTTTTTTCTCATACTTTTGTCATCCGTGTTAACAATGTTGTTACAAAGAAGCAATATTTTTTTTATTATTAGTTCTTAGTTTTGAGACTCTTTTCGATCATCCTGCATTCAATTTAAGCCATTCTTTTCGCGTTCAGAACATGATTAAAAAAAGTTCACCCTATATACTTTCCCGACAAGCAATGACAAAATATTCAAATAGGATGTCAAACATTCAAAACAGATTCATTGTTGCGGGCAATTTCGATTTAACTTTCATAAGACACGCTGTGACAGCTAACATTTCCGCTTAGTTATCCATTCATCTCCGGAAGATTATTCAAAATAAGGTGAACAAATCCTCTTTCACTTCAGTTGGACAGCCCACCTAACCAAAGATGTCAGATCTTGTCAGTCATACTTGTCT
>BMAV01025876.1:0-158391 GCA_019973955.1 Trichonephila inaurata madagascariensis
AGAAGAAAATAGCAAAATTCCATAAAATTAACATTATTTAAACACGTTCTATGTAGTAATCGGAATGGAGCCATAACTTACTGTAATTAAATATATAGGTTTAAAATAATTTTTTTTTTAGTTTAATATCTAATCTATGGGATAAAAAGTTAAATAACTTATGTTAAAAGAGACTTAGTATTTTATCAAAATGAGCACTTGAAGTTTCATTATAAATCTCATGTCAGTAGATAACTTGTAATAAGTACAGCTCAGCTGGGGGACAATGCAGCGAATAAATTTTTCTAAGTGTCAAATCTCTTTCCCTACATATTAGGAGAAAGAAATTATCTGAAAGTTAGGAGTCTTCTAAATTATTAAATTTCTATTCGTTGCACTTCTTTGCTTTAGCAATGTAGTTAATTAAATAGTAGATAGGATTTTTTGTTTGGGTTGAACAAATTATAATATTCTAGGAGCATTTTTTTTGACATTAAAAAGTAATTAATATTTGTCTAATTTAACATGGGGAACTGTGTGAAAGTATTTTATCACCCTCCCCCATTTGATTAAGGAAATAAAAACAAACTTGACTAAAAATTCATAGGGAAAAGGAAAGAGAAAAAAATCTTTATAACAATATTGATATAAATGAAGTTTTATTTTTAAAATCATTTTCAGAATTTCCTGCAGGATGATTGTTTTGACACATACAAATAAAACCTATTACTTCCAAAATTAACTATTTTGAAGCAATCATTATATGTTTGCCATTTTAGTAGCTCAAATATCACAGTATCATAATATTGACACAATGATGAAATGGGATGGTTCCTTCTTTAAGCAACACCCTCTCTACATCAAAAATGGGAAGTTTGGAACACCGGAATCATAGTAAATATCTTTACAAAATATTTTTTTAAAAAAAATCCTGCTGTTTCATTTGCTATAACACCAAAATGTGTGTATCTGTATTCTGAACCTATTTACACAAACTGATTGTTGCCATTATTCTAATTGACCATTAGTTTAATCTTCTAATGTTAGAAAACAAAATTAAATATTGATCAATAATGTAGATACTTTACTAATCATCTTTAGAATAAATACCAGTGACCTAACGGAGACTATTAGGTTCGACCTCAGCAAAGTCAGGTTTTAGTCTTTAAGCTGGATTTTACAAAGAGTGCATACTTGGAGTCAGTCAGGCTTTGGGCCCCTTGGAATCCTGCCCCCAGCAATACGGGCATGTACATTACGCTTATAAATACATTTAATAATTCATAAAATACATAGATTTTGTTCATTTATCTCGTAATTCTTAATAATTTCAAATATTTGGTAAGTGGTATAATTTGTAATACGAAGTAAAAATATATTTTGAGCAAGTTTAGAAGGGAGCCTTAATGAGCCCCAAATTTCTTTTTCTTAGGGACTGTAGCACTTTCAGTAATCTAGAAAGTCCCTATGATATTTATAATCAATACTTCTATTTCAAATAAATAACAGATACAACAATACATTACAAAAGCTATAATGATGGTCATTTATGAAAAATAGTTTAAAAAATTATGATTGAATTTTTAAAATTACTTTATAACATACAGAGGATAATGAACTTTCAAAATTAACATATACTTTAGACTACCGAGGCTCTTGCTAAACCTTATCAGCTATTTCTCTCAGCTTCACATTTGTAACTGACTAAAAATGTCCGGTACCAAAATTGTTTGTCCCAGCAGTTGTCATTAATTTAAATATTACAACAGCTGAATATTTTGAATAATAATTTGAAACTATAGTCGGACCTTTATTTAACAAAATTTCTAAATCCCCCAAAAAGTTTAAGTGGAAAATTCATTTGAGATTCATCTCATAAAATGTTCTTGGTTCCAGGAAAAGTTCACAAAATAGAGGTTCCTAAAATAAAGGTCTCGCAGTATATACAGCCAAATTATCATTTAAGTTTTTCATGTCATCATAACTTGTAAGCAGAAGTTAGTTTCATACTGAAAACCTTTGCACTATTTTGAGATATAATTGCTTTTTGCATATAATTTGATGTTTTAACAAATGAATAATAGCAAATATAACATTTATTTAAAGCATTTTGAGTTGAAACTGTTGACTCCTGGCAAGTGAAACAGCTTTCTAAATCGAACAGGCCAAATATATTCTGAACCTAATTAATATATAATACGGAAGCATCCACCTTTAATATCAAAATTTATGTCTTTCATCTAGTGTTTATATATATATATATGTGTTACCATTAAAGTGTGAAATCCGTTATTTCATAGAATAACTAGATTATTTCATAAAATAACTGTGGACACAAGTCAGTTACAGCATATAGCCATTGAATTCTACAATTTAACTAAGTATTCTATAGAATAATGATTACTTGTGATTGTTTAAGTATGAAATACAGCACTTGAAAGTTCTTTGAACCAATTCAAGCTTTTAATCAGTTTTGAACCACTTATAGCTTCTTTGCAATGACGTGTCTGTGTGTGTGTACCCTTCATTCCATTGCTTTCAAATGTAGAATTTAAATGGTGTATATGTTACCAGCAAAATATGAAATCCGGCATTCTATAGAATGCCTAGGAATTGTATAGAATGCCTAAAACTAGCCGGCAAAGTATGAAATTATTCTTATTTCACACATTGCCTAGGCATTCTATAGAATGCCTAATGAGAAACCGGCGAAGTATGAAATACATCTCTGATTCATTTCGAATATTGTGTGACAAGGCACGAGACTTTTAACGCGTACTTCAGGTTCAGAATTTGTCAGTTGCACATTGTAGTTTGTTTGGGAGTGTCAAAATACTCAATTTTACTTAAACTTATTCAGCAAAAAATTGGTTTTTTCTATTCTGCATGAAAATGGAGAAGCAACTCGTAGTGTTGGAGAAGGAGTCATTGTCTAAAGAAGGGGTTGGCAACCTATAGCCCGCGGTACAATTATCAGTGGCTTTGAGCACTACTCAACAAATTTGTCAACTTTTGCATGAACATCATAAATTTGTAATAGATCTTATTTGACAAACATCTGCAGAATTTGGTCAATTAAGGAATTATGAAAAAATTTGAACGATAACTCTAAAGGTAAATTTACAGCTTTTTTGTAAATTATTGAATGCCATAGCTGGAGATATTTAATTGTTGGAAGGAAGAAAATTGCATATGTGTATTTTGCTTTTCCGCTTTTAATTCTACATATTTAACAAGGGGAGGACACGACTAAGGAAATTCATTTTGGATAGAGACTTGGTGTAATAGTAGTACTCCTTTAGGGTGTTCACCCCTCAAAGTAATTCCGCCGAATAGCCAGCCATTGCGGAGAAAATAGCCTTCGAAATTCATGCTTAGCTTTTATACAATTAAGTTTTACTTTCCTCCAACGAGTTCATAGCCTGATTGTTGAATCATCTATTTATTATGCCCGTGGTTAGGGTGCGATTCTACGCGCGTGCGATAAGCTTTTTTTCTTCAATTTCATTTAATTATTTTTTTAAAATTAAAGAAATTTATTTATGAAAGGTTATTAAATATTAGATGATATTTTATGTAATTATTTTGTATTTTATAAAGTAAAAAAAAATTAAATGAATTTATTACTTAAATTATTTATTTGTAAAATTATTTAAAATTATTATTAACAAAAAATATTTAAAATTATTATTAATTAAAAATAGTATTAATTTAAAATATTTGAAATTATTAATAATTAAAATTAATTACTATTTATAATTAATAAATTTATTAATATTAACAATTATTATTAATTAAAAATAGTCAAAATTATTTTAATTGAAATTATTAATAATTAAAATTATTAATAATTAAAATTATTAATAATTAAAATTATTAATAATTAGAATTAATTAATATTCATTATAATTAATAAATTTAATAATAGTAAGAATTATTATTAATTAAAAATATTTAAAATATTTATTAATTAAAATTATGAATAATTAAAATGAATTAATTACTATTTATTATAATTAATACATTTATTATTATTAAGAAATATTATTAATTCGTTATTAAAATTACTATTAATTTATTATTAAAATTATTATTAATTTATTATTAAAATTATTATTAATTTATTATTAAAATTATTATCAATGTATTATTAAAATTATTATCAATGTATTATTAAAATTATATTATCAATGTATTATTAAAATTATATTATCAATGTATCATTAAAATTACTATTAATGTATTATTAAAATTACTATTAATTTATTATTAAAATTATTGTTAATTTATTATTAAAATTATTGTTAATTTATTATTAAAATTATTATTAATTTATTATTAAAATTATTTACTTTTGAAATTATTACTTTTTATTAAAATTAATTAAATAAATTTATTAAAATTATTTAAATAAACTTAGTAAATTTAAATAAATTTATTTGAAAAGAACTTATTAAATATTTTATAAAATTATGAACTAATTAAATTAATATATAAAAAAGATATTTTTATATTTATTGTAAAATAATTAATTTAATAATAATATATCTTATTAATTTTTTTATATTATACATAATATTTTATTTATAGTATATTGTATTTCACATTATAAAACTATTTACCAATTTTTATGTAAAATATTATTTAATATTTATTATATATTTTATTATAAATAATGTTTTTATTAATATAAAATAAATTTATAAAATTTAATATAAATATTTATATAGATAATTACAGTAATTTTTTTTTACTTTATAAGATACAAAATAATTACATAAAATATCATTTAATATTTAATAAACCTTTCATAAATAAATTTATTTAATGTTAGAAAATAATTATTTATTTAGAAATGTACATCATTGATATATTAATCTTATTGTGACCTTATTTCATACTTTGCCTAAACAGCTTTAGTCATTCTATAGAATGCCTAGGCATTCTATACAATGCCTAGGCAAAGTATGAAATAATTCTCTTATTTCATACTTTGCCTAAAAACGTCCGGCATTTCATACTTTGCCGGTAACATATATATGTTTACATTTCAGATTATTAGCAAATATTTTTACAACCTTTTTTCAAACTATGATTTCTGCAGGCATGGGAGACCAACCTCTAAACAAGATTTAATACAAAGAGATTTGAATTTTTATTAAAAGGAAGGAACCAAGGAAAATAGCAGTGCTCTTACTTGTAGAAAAAAATTATTTATTTTGATAGCATAAGTAAAAAGTGCTAAAACAGCACAAAAAAGTATCACATGTGACTGTTGGTTACTCCAGCATTAAGACATACTTGAAGTTCAAGGAGTAGAAAAGTTAACTGTGCCAGTAACAGATGCAAAACATTCTTTTTTTCTATTCTGTTGAACTAATGATAGCAATATGAGTCATAATAAATTATATCATCCACAATAGGGATAAATTGTATTTTTGAGAGGTTTCAGCTGTTTAAAATTAATTAATTTATAAAATAACTTTGAAATCATTTACTTTTCCCTTTAATGCTCTATCAATAGTTAATAGAATAACTAGGTAAGCTATGAAATTTTTCATCAATTATATACTTTAGCTGACATGTCTAGTTATTTTATACCTAGTTATTCTATGAAATAACTGAATTATACACTTTAACGTTAATAAACATATATTTGTTACATAATATACATGTTA
Source organism: Trichonephila inaurata madagascariensis (assembly GCA_019973955.1). Taxonomy (NCBI): domain Eukaryota; kingdom Metazoa; phylum Arthropoda; class Arachnida; order Araneae; family Nephilidae; genus Trichonephila; species Trichonephila inaurata. Next base: position 5,658 of record BMAV01025876.1, read on the forward strand.
CCAGCAAAGTATGAAATCCGGCATTCTATAGAATACTTAGGCATTGTATAGAATGCCTAAAACTAGCCGGCAATGTATGAAATACTTATTTCACACATTGCCTAGGCATTGTATAGAATGCCTGATGAGAAACCGGCAAAGTATGAAATACATCTCCAATTCGTTTTGAATATTGCATGGCAAAACACGAAACTTTTAATGTATACCTCAAGCTTAGAATTTTTCAGTTGCACATTGCGATTTGTTTGGAAGTGTCAAAGTACTCAATTTTACTTAATCTTGTTTAACAAAAAAATTGGTTTTTTCCTGTGCTGCATGAAAGTGAAAGTGCAATGTGTTGGAGAAGGAGTCATGGTCTATGGAGTTGGCAACCTATGGCACATGTGGCAAGCAGTACAATTCTCAGTAGCACTTTGCACTACTCAACAAATTTGTCAAATTTTGAGTCGTTTCAAAAATGTTCTGTGTTGTATGCTGAATCATATTGGTCAATTGGTTTGACACATCACAGCTAAAAGGTTGCCATCCCCTGGTCTATAGACATAAAACAACTATAGACAACGAGCTGCCCCAAATTCAAGTAAATGCTGAAAAAAAGTTTTTTCTTAACCAAACCCTGAAATTACTAACTAGAAGTTAATAATTGATATACAAAATGCCAAAGACTACTAAGAAGGAACCCAAGAGCTATTGGTTGCTGAAAAGCTATAATGTGATGTTTATGGAAAATATAAAAGTAAACTTATTTAAGCTGTTAAAGAAAGTGTCAGTACCATACAGCAGTGGTTCCCGCCCCCTGCTCTGTGGATTAAATGGTATCAGGCCACTCAAGGAGAATTAAATTATTTCCAATTTATTTACTGGGGTGTATTTCTCTCGTGTTTATGCGACTTTCCATGGAAACCACTTTATATTTCATGTAAAATCACTTTACATTAATTTTTTGGTGCAGCTGAATTTTATTCTGAAGGCATGTTTAAATACAATTAAATTATTAAAATCAAAACAATTTAAAATATAAATAATCAACATCCCACCCTCAGTGGGCTGCGGTAAAATTATCAAATGTTAACTAGTTCGAAAGATAAAAAGGTTGGGAAGCACTGCTATACAGTATTATGTCACAGATTCTGAGGACGTAATAGAATTCTTAAAGAACTTTCAACAAAATACAAAAATGTTACACGTTATGATATTGAACTGTACATCCACCTTTGTGAGCCTTGCTGAAAAAAGCAGAAAATTATTTAAAAAAAAGGTATTGTTGTGAAACCCGTGGTATTTTTCCGAATGCCAATATATTGGCATTTGTAATGAGTGGGTGATGATGATGATGGTTGTTGATTTTTTTTGGTGCAAGAGCCAAGTTTGGCTATACTGTGCCACACATTTGTTGGTATATTAAAATTTTAAAAGTATAAACATACAATAAATGTGTATATAAATATAAAAATGTATTTTAAAATGTCAGAATATAAAAGTGAACAAAGTATTTAAAAATGCAATAATGTAAAAATTTATGGATATCTCTTTTTTTTAAAAAAAGAAAATACAATGGTATGATAAAATCCTTAAGAAAATTATATTTCATGTAAAATGTTAATTGAACGTAAAAAAGCAAAAAGATTTGGATGGGGATCAAACCAAACCAAATCAGTCAAAGTTAAGATTGGTTTTAAAAAAGGTGTTTCTTTTAGATGAATATTTTAGACATTCTATATTAAAATGTGTAAAATGGAGAGGTCACATTGACAAAAGTCACATACTGGGGGACTCTCTCCCAGCAGTAAATGTCTATGCGTTAGACGAGTGTGTCCAATACGAAGACGAGTCAAGAGGACATCTTGTCTTCGTACTGGTACCGCTGCCCATTGAGCAGTGGAAGGATGAATGCTATGTAGTTTGTTGATGACCTGTTGATCCCAAGTCTCTTGCCATGTATGATGGATGGAAGATGGTTTCTATCAACTTGGAACTTCTGCAGAAATTTTAAAACAAGCATATGTGAAATCATAATTTACTTTGTGCCCTAAGAACTTGATTAGAATCGAAGATATTTCTAACCATGAAATTCCTCTCCTGTCAATTGCAATTTCTCAGTCTAATGGAAGTGGCAAAGGATTTTTCAAATATATTAGTTAAACAAAGTACCAACACAAGAATTGTTATTGCATAAAAAATGTAATGAAATACAAGCCTACCATATTTCAACAAGTACGTTAATTTTAATTTGTTTTTTATATGAAAATTTTGTTTTCCTTAATAAAAAGACATAAATTTTGTTTGGTACAACTTTCATTTTCCTTTATGAATTTTGAATAATTTTTTTTTTTAATGGTGCTTTCAGCATTTTGTCAGAATAACATTTGTATTTTTAGGAATGTGCATCATCGATATAATAGCCTTATCGTGAACTTTTTCATACTTTTCCTAAGTAGCTTTAGTCATTCTATACAATGCCTAGGCAAAGTATGTAATAAATGTCATATTTCATACTTATCCTAAAACCGTCCGGCATTATAAAGAATGCCGGCATTTCATACTCTGCTGGTAACATGCATACTAAATTCTATATTTTCAATATAGCATTTAATCAAACAGTGATTACTTTGCCAACTGTGGTAAGTCTGCAAGTTTTTATTATTTGAAACCTTGAGAAAAATTACAGGTTTATATTTTATGCCAAAATATTTATGCTACAGATTAGAACAAGAAAGGATTCCCAAATTATTACAACAATCAATAATTGGTTTAAAAACCTTTATCCAATTGATTCTTGTATAAATTGAATTCTCTCTTCCAGTTTAAAGTTTCCACCTCTGTTAATTTCATTCATTAAAAAAGGATGAATACAGCACTGCAGAAGATGGGTTTATAAGTAAATATTAAACATGAATACTACGATTAAGTCGTTGATGTAAAAAAACACCAGACAAATAATAACGTACAACTTAGTTAAGATACTTCATAAAATATTTTTTTAAATAAAAGAATGTAAAATATCTTTATATACTTACAATAACAGTTTCTTAACCGTTTATTGTCCTTTTGACGATGGAACTGAAAAACGGTTTTAACGGCTGAAGCAGAAATAGACTTCCAAACTTTATAACAGAATTTTCAAAAATAATAATCATACTGATACCCACCATCGCCAAGTGATCAATCATTAATTACCAGATTTCCAAATCAAACAGAATTTATCATTTGTTTTGATACCGCCACAAGCTAACACCTCTTAGCGACTAGTGGTTACGGGACAAAAGAGCGCCAAAAACTACCGATCTGAGTACGATGTTGAAGAGACGGCGCAATGTCAAGTTTCTTTCTCCTCGGGCATTTTTCTTTTGGAGGAAAACAGCTTGCTTATCATTGGTGGATATGTAATACCACGATTTCTCTGGGTTGTGGGATTTGGCACTGTAGCGTCATTTTATGCCTTAGCATAAGTTCAGTGAAATATAAAAATAATACTTCTGTAGTAGCCCCTCCACTGGAACTAATTCGTATTTTCGATCATCTTTTCCTCTACAACAGGGGTGTCACTCTCGCCCTCACAAAGAGCATTTTTCAAAATTTCGTCCGAAACTGGAAAGATAGTAACAGAAATGTCAAGTGTCGGGAAATGTTTTAAAACGGGAGCTGGGATTTTCCACTGCCAAATCCTTTTCCAGCCGAAGGTGGATCGCCAAGGCGTATCTTTGGGAGGAACCAGTTTGCAGTAACCATATGCGATACTTTTCTCCTCGCAAGAAAAGCTCCGCGTAGTGACACACTGCATTTCTGATAATTGTTTAATGCTCATGTTATTACCAGGGTATTTTCAACTGTAGTTATGACGATTTCTCGAATTCACTTTGAAGAAAAATTGAATCAAAATCAGATTTAAAAAATGTATTGCTTTTCTCAATTAAGTTCATTTTTTAAGTTTTTCTTTCAAAGCAAAGAATTATTATCATTTAAATACGAAGGTAAATTACATTAATTTTACAAATACAAGACATAAATGTCAAATTACATGTAGTTTTAATTTTTTGTTGTACTAAGGAAAGTAATTATTTATCTAATCCAGAAATTTCATGTATCTTATTATTCTAAATATATTATTTGTTTTATCCCTCTCATTATCTTAATTTCTAAAGGAGATAATCACTCATGTTTTTCGAAATATTCAAATACTTTACTGAATTTCCCTCCGTTATATTTATTCATAGCTCATTAATTATTCTCAACAAAAAGATTATTTCATACTGAGTTTTTTTTTCGATGTAATAGTTAAAAGATATAATTTGGAAGTGAATATATACTTGCAGTACGGTATTTTATATATTTCAGATTTTTCATTACTTTTCTCTTTTTTCGTTTATAGTTTTTCGAAAAAATAGCAATTTACGAAAAATAGTTGATATCACATAAGTTAGTGAATACTATATGAAAATTCACATTTCTGCTCCAGATAGTAAATGTGACGAAAATAAATCCAGAATTATCCATGTAATTCCAAAAAAAATTTAGAATTCTTAACAACCGAAACATCACGGCTCTTAGAAGAGCAGATTTATTGAAAGGGGTGACTGTAAAATATCATATTTGCACTACTTGTCCGAACAGGAAATCAGTTCAATTAATAGTGCATTGGGATATAAATATATTTATCTTAAATTAACATATCAAAATTTTAGCACTTTTTATAAAACAAATTAACACACACACCAAAAAAAAAAATCAAGACCTAATGTCTTTTTGAAATTCTTTTATTCCTTATAATCCTACATGATTTATTATTATTATTGTATCAACAAAAGAAAAACTATATTAAAGCTCTTGAATCCGTTAGTAAAACACTTTTATATACATCTGTGTATATAAAAAATTTTTTATGTGCACAGTAAGATTTTATGTGTATCTTTATTTATTTTCTAAATAAGTTATAAGATGTAAACATTCTTTTCAAAGAAAATGAGTGATTTCCATTTTGTACAATTTATACTTCAATATTTGAACCTTACACAACTACAATTATATCAAAAATTACTGTTGACATAATTTAAATATCCATGTAAAAATTAAAATAGAATTTGCATTCAAATAATAATTGCAATTCAAGTGAATTATTGAAGGAAAACCAACTAAGAAGGTAAAAAATTATATTAACCTTTCACAAAAAAGCCCCCAAATTTAAAAAAAATGAAGAAAAGTTTACAAACTTTTTCACTGAAATAAAATTTATAGTAACTATATATATATATTGGTATTTTATTTGCATATTTGTACACATCAAATATTGATTTTTACCTTAAAAATTATTATATAAATTTATCAAAAATAGTTTTATTGTAAAAATATTATATAAAAATAATATATAAAAAATATATAAAATATACAGTATGTATTAAATAAAGAAGATAATAGAAAAAACTTTTAAAAATTAAACTTTTTCATATTCAATACTATTTTTTCTTAAGGCCAACGGCCATATTTTCAAAAACTACCTTTATCCAACAGATGGCGTTGTTTGCAACTCGGATGACGTCACAGCGATGTTTGTAAAAAGATAACCCGTCGTTACTATAGCAACGGGGTGTGGTTAAGAAATGATTGAAAGATATAGTCGGTTTCAGAACGCATGCGCAGTTGCAGTAAAATAAACAAACTATTCAAAACCGTAATCAAATGGTGAGGACAAAGGGGTGGTGCAGTGTTGGTTGAAGAGGTGGAAAAGGGAAAAAAAGAAGAAAGTTTTGTTAGTGCTATCTTTTAGAATTGCCGCGGAAATGGATGCGCAGTCTTTTTTTTTTTAAATCCGTGCAAATATTTTGGGATATCCACAAGTGAATGAACAAGTACGTTTACATTTTCTTGGGTATCATAAACATTGCCCATAGGGTTAAGAATAAAGATGGAATATTTGTCTTAGCGTATTTAATCCAATTTTCCTTTATTTTTTATTTTTTTTTTTTTTTTTGTTTTGATAGGTATGTAAAAAATTTCTTTCTGCTCATATCTTAAATACAAATTGTACTTGAAATTGCTATGTAAGAATACTCATCAGGAAATAATCATTTTCAATTTGAGTCTTTCACAAGAAAATGTTACTTTTCTAAGAAAATAACCTAGAGCAATTTTTTCACAAATAGTTTGTATAATTCTGTTTTCAAACACATCTATTTTTGTTTTACAAATTAATGTTATTATTTCCGATACGCATGAAAATATGACAAAAATTTCACTAAATTACAGTCGTCACTAAACCGGAAAAAAAGTTCGTTATTTGGAAAATTTCGTGAAATGATTTATCTTTCAATATAGTTTAAAAACCATTTAAACAAATTTTGAATTCACATAACTATACATTATTATAAAATTAATTGTTCACACGCCTTTTTTGTAAGTTAATATCTATTTATTTTACATATCTTACCTACCAAAAAGAATTCGGCTAGGAAAGCAGGGGGAAAAAACAACTTTGTCAAGAAATATATACTCAGAGTATATATATATATATTTCCAACTTTAAAAAAGTACTTTTGTATTATGATTAATGCGAATTTTTAAATTATTTTCCAATTTTAAGCTTACAAAAAATTTTAAACATGCATGTTTTATGACCAGTAATTTTAAAGAGAGAGAGATGCATGTTCTTCAATTTAACTACTGGTTAAGTCTATTAATTTTGTTTTGAGTTTTTTCGTTTTAAAAAAAATGTTTTCTCTCATTCCTCGCATCTTTGCAGTGCACGAAATACCTCATCAAGCGTATTTTTTTTTTTTTTTCACACAATTCAAGTCTAATCGTATCAAATGATTTTACTTGCTCATTACATCACATGTAGGTCCATAAATATTTCAAAAACAGAGAGAAAAAAAATCGAATCCCAAGAGAGAAAGTTCGATAAATGGAAAATGCACTTAGCTATTTGGAGGTTATTTGACGAAGAATATTATAAAATGTTCCAGGAAAAAGTTCGCGAAATAGAGAAATTCGCAAGATAGAGGTTCGCAAAATGGAGGGCCGACTATATTATATTCATCGAATTAATTTCCAAACTAAGCTTCCTTTTTATTACACTTCCTTAAACTGGTATGGAATTGAAAACCTGTTTCCTTGTTGAATGTTAATAAATGTTACTATAGATAATCCGAGAAAAAGCATGAATATTGTTAAATTTGGAAACCTGGAAGAAATATGAACATTTTTAAAATATAAACTTAAATGTTTTAAAAAACTAGCTAGAGTTCTCAGAGATCTAAATTTATATAAAACTTTTATAGAACAGATATATATGTATATATATATATATATATCTTCAAAAAATTTCAAAATTATCTTGAACACAGAAAATTTTTTTTATTGAATACAAAACCCTTTCATATCTTCCAAAATGAAAATCTGAGTAAAACACATATAAAATTTGTAAAGGCATAAAACAGAAATTAATAATATCTCTCTTTATCAGGCCCGCTTTTCCGCTTAGGCGAACTAGGCACATGCCTAAGGCGCAAGAGATTTGGGGGCGCAAAAAACTAGAGGGTGAAAAAAAGAGAAAAAATTAAAATTTTAGAGAAAGTACAACACCTAATATTTATTAACAAGGCAATTATTCTCTTTCATTTTTATACCTAAATTATCAAATCTTCATTTCGCTATCGGCCAAATTATTATGTAAATCGCTTGGCTTTTCTTCCTCAAATCATATTTTGTTTCATGTATACTGTTATTAAGTTGTGTTTTCAAAACTCGAAATAAAATCTTTTTCGCAGCGTCTCTCAAACTGTAGGATGGTGTTATATCCCTACTTTGGGGCGAGCATATCGCGAAAAATCGAAAATAAAAGATTTAAAATAATTATCAATTTAATAAAATAATTTACAATTTAAAATAATTATAAAGTGTGTGTGTGTGTGAAATACATTCTTATATAAGAAACAAATGAAGTACACATTCACACTGATGTAATACACACTACTTATAAATGTATCAAAACTGCACAAAGTATTTAATAATTAATTTATCAATATTCAATTAAAAACAAGTTTAATAATTACCAGTGACTCCCCTGGACTTGTCATATACAAAACTTAATGTTTATCTTGATAATTAGTACGGTTTATAGATAAAGTCGTATTGTATTGTGGTTTTACCATCAAAGTACATTATAATTGCATTCAATACATTGTACGAAGGGGGTCTGCGATGAAAATTATGACTGAAAATTGGATCGCAAATATTGAAAGTTTGAGAAGCACTGCTTTATCGAAATCTACAACACTCTTTTGTGACCGTGGTAGCCGAGTGGTATAGGTATCGGATCGTGGCTGGCTTTGTCACGAGCCCAGTACCACTAAAGACCCGCCGTGTAGGGCAGCGATGGACGCTAAATCTGTCGAGAGCTGAAACGTCTTCCCGTTGGTGTGGTGGGGTCGTTATGAGAGGGGAGTGCCAGCTCAGATGTCGTCCACGTAACTTGACCATGGTTTAAAGTTACGAGGTTTGTGATCAATAGCCCTCTTGTTGCTTTGTAGAGCAACGTTAAACATCAAATGACACAATTCCGGGTTTTTCACCTACTAAGAAAGTATACACACCACGAAAGTGGTCTTCAAACTGTGTTTCATGGAACCCTGGAGTTCCACGATACATGCCCAGGGGTTCCACGAGTCACAATAAATAAATAAATCGAAAAAAAAATTATAAATGTGTATGCAAAATGGATTCACGTTCTCTATATGAAGTTTGCATCCCCACAAGAATTTAAAGCTCATTCCTGTCATTAAGAAACTGAAAATTTGACATACTGAAAAATTAAAAGAAATTGAATGCATAATAATAAATAATTTTCTACAATTTTATTGAAGTGGGGTTGTCTCAGACAAAAGTCTCAAAATTTGGACCCAAATATGTTTGTGTGAATAAACGTTTTCTGCTATGAACATAATATAAATATTATTCATACAGCTAGCTGATGTGCACCTATAATAACCTAATTTTGTTAGCATCTGCAAAAGTTAATCCTAATTTAGATGACTTGGTAAGAAAAAAAAGAGTAATTCAAAAAAAAAGCCACATTAAGTAAATACTAACTGTTTAATAATTATTTAAAATTAAATGTTTCAAGTTATATACTCGTTTTTATTTTGTACCTAACTTCACTGAATTGAACCTGTAAAAAGTTTATTAACAAAAAAACCTAAATTTGCACTTCATCTTATTTTTAAATTTCTTGCATTAAAAAAAATGTGCTATTTGCATAAAAATTCCATGATAAGCCTATAAGTAATTTTTTTTTACTTTTCTATATTTGTTTGGTAGAAATGTTGGAAACGGCACTCATAATTATTTTTTATCAAATTGTGGTACTCTTCCCGAAAAAGTTGGCCACCCCTGTTCTTGAAGCTCTGTGGTATATATTCCATGGAAACGATGAAAGTTGGCTTTCGTCAAATCCTGGAGATGATCAATTCAGCAAGATGTCAAATAACGTCTCTTTGAGGTCTTTTCCCTGTTGTAAGTAAGTGAATTAGTTAAATTCCCGAACTGTTTTAGTGAAATGATGAAATGAAAAAATTATGCCACTTTTTGGTGCTAGGTGACTGATATTTGGGGGATCGTAATAACTTTTGTTATGGTTAGGATCTGCTGGACATCCCACCGCTCTACAGCGTTTGGTCGATATCTCGACACCCGAGCCTCACAGGTCCATCGAACCTGGCTCATTCGATCCCTCTCTAACTGCTCTTTCAGTTATTATAATTTCATGCTCATAGGGCTATTTTTTACATAGTATTTAATTGTTTTAAACTTTTAAAATTTATTTAAATTACAATATCTTGGCTCCTATTTAAGTCTCGGACTCGAGATTTGAAAAAACTGTTCCACTCGTCGAGACCCATCCAGTCATATACTTGACTCCTATTGTGTAGGCATGGGGAGGGCTTAAGCACTAAAATATCATGCTCCCATGTTAATCCTATGGGGTCTGAAAAATTTCACTAAGGAATTGAGCTTGGGACTAGATTTTTGGAAATCCGCCATATTTTCGTGTATGCGCGAGTGCCCCCCACAGGAATTCCCAATTAATAACTCGAATCCTATGCTACCTTGGTCGAGACCGTACCGGCTGGATTCAATTGTTCTCCCTATGAGCACTTTAAATATGTAATTTTACCCCAATAGTCCCATTCCTTCCCCCCATTTCACGTTTTTAAACAATTTAAAATTTTTTTAAATTCCTCATAGCTCCGAGGATTTTTGACCTGTACAGTTCGGAAGAACAAGGACTCTCGACCTCCCAGGTGTATCCCCCCCTCGTGGACAGCATTTTGCCATTATTTTAAAATAACGTCTCTTCAATGTCATTTCCATGATGAAAGTAAGTGATTTATCAAACCCTGAAAAGTTTCAGTGAAATGATGAAATGGCCTAGTCTGAATTTGCATTGGCAAAACGCTGTCCAGGAGGGGGGGATACCATTGGGAGGTCGAGTCCTTGTTCTTCCGAATCCAACAGGTCAAAAATCCTCGAGCATGAGAATTTAAAAATTTTAAAATTGTTTAAAACGTAAAATGTGGGGAAGGAATGGCGATTGAGGTAAAATTACATATCTAAAAGCTTATAGGAGAACAATCAAATCCAGCCAGTACGGTCTCGACCATGAGCATAGGATTCGAGTTATTAATTGGGAATTCCTGTGGGGTACGAGAGGCCAATTTCTCGTAAAGCTCGCGCATACACGAAAATATGGCGGATTTCCAAAAATCAAGTCCCAAGCTCAATTCCTTGGGGGGGGGTGAAATTTTTTCAGACCCCATAGGATTAACATGGGAGCATGATATTTTAGTGCTTCAGCCCTCCCCATGCCTACACAATAGGAATCAAGTATATGACTGGATGGGTCTCGACGAGTGGAACAGTTGTTTCAAATCTCGAGTCCGAGACTTAAATAGGAGCCAAGATATTGTAATTTAAATAAATTTTAAAAGTTAAATACTATGTAAAAAATAGCCCTAAGAGCATGAAATTATAATAACTGAAAGAGCAGTTAGAGAGGGATCGAATGAGCCAGGTTCGAATGGACTGTGAGGCTCGGGTGTCGAGATATCGACCAAAACGCTGTAGAGCGGTGGGGATGCGTCCCAGCAGATCCTAACCATAACAAAAGTTATTACGATCCCCCAAATATCGGTCACCTAGCACCAAAAAGTGGCATAATTTTTTCATTTCATCATTTCACTAAAACAGTTCGGGAATTTAACTAATTCACTTACTTACAACAGGGAAAAGACCTCAAAGAGACGTTATTGTGACATCTTGCGTGAATTGATCATCTCCTTTAGGGATTTGACGAAAGCCCTAATTTCATCGTTTCCCTGCGACATATAGAAAAAGTTTGAAGACCTTTAGAGTCCCCTCTCCCCCATAGCTGTCCTGTTCAAACAATTCCCTAATTTTTTTCTTCCCTTTCTTCCTCTCTAAAATTTAAGGAAAGACTAACAGTCAGCTGATCTCAAGGTCACTTGACCGTTGCCTTTTCCAAAGGATGTCATGGGGAGTGGTTTCTTGACGTAGTTCTATTGTTACTTTATTTTTAAACCCCCGCTCCCTTTTTCATGAAAAAAAAAGCAGAATTAGTGTTTGTGAAGTGATTAAAGTCATTATTCATGTAGCAAAATATTCTTTTTCATAAAATATAGTATTATTAATGTGTGTTTAAGCAGTTTATGCGGTAATTTTATTCTAAAGTAACGTTTTAAAAATTTTGTTCGTAGATTGCATACACGTGGCGCCATCTGAAGATTTTGTAATAAAGCTTGCCAAATATGGCGTCAGAAAATTCTGGAAGCAAGGATATATGTATTTTTCGTAATTTTAAAATTGTTTAGACTATTTCTGACATTTCTACATTTCAAGGCGGATTTATATGAGTAATTTACGTTCTCAGCAAAAGTTTTACGCCTGAATAATGCGATTTCATAGTGCAAAAGTACCCTAACCATGTTAGTACATTTGGCAGTCCCCCTTAAATTTCTATAATTTTTAATTTCATATTTAGTAACAAGAAATCCTAAATTTAAAAAAAAATATACATATATATCAACTGTTCCAAAGAAAATTGAAAATTTTGCTTATAAAAAGTATAAATGTAAAGGAACTGTTTTATGAGCGTTTGTACATACAAATTTTTTCTATTTTATATATAATTTCTTAATTAACACTAAAAATATTATTCTAAGACTGTTTGAAAATTCGTTAGCATTCAAAATAAGCCCAAAACAAACATTAAATATTCCCTTTTTTTTGTGTGTATTATCTTTAAAAAATGTAATTATATTTCGGACTATATTATGTTGCGGAAGAACCACACTTCACCATCTATTTCTAACTCTAAATTACGTGTTACTCTAATTCTGTGAAGTAGCCAGAAGTAAGAAGATCTAATAGACGACAGCCACATTTGAATGATTCTCGCTCTGTTTGGCGTTTTGGCGCATTTTGAAGTGTCGAAAACCCCCAGTTATTGAAGACTTCCCCAAGTGTCAGGACGTACATATTAAATTTTTCTTGTCCTTTTATATATGTTTATCATAATGTATTATTCGAAATAAGCCTGTGGCCGCACTAGCCTAGTAGTCAAGGCATTGGATCGTGACTGGCTTGTCACGAGTTCGAGCCCAGTACTACTAAAGACCCGCCGTGTTGGGAAGTGATGCACGTTAAATCTATCGAGAACTCAAACGTCCTCCCGTTGGTGTGGTGTGGTACTTAGGAGAGGGAGTGCCATCTCAGGTGTCGTCCTCGTCACTTCACCATAGTTCAAAACTACGAGGTCCGCCGCCAAAAGCCCTTGTGTAGCTGAACAGTGCGACGTTAATATTCACTCATTCGAAATAAACCTACGTTTCTATGAACCTACCTTTCTTTGTGGCCCACCTTAAGTTAAAACTTGTTTATTTGGCACAAGTCAGTCCGAGTTTGACACCCTTGCTCTACAACTTGAGTTTAAGCATTGAAATCTCTTACGTATCTTATTTTCGGTGTAGAAATAATTATCAACTTTTTTCTTTCACATGAAACCTAAATATTTTTCATACCCGCAAAAAAATGCGTGATTATGAACAGGTTTGTTTTGTTACGTGTGAGCAAAAAACTGGTTCATAATCAACTTAATCTAATTCATCGAATACACTATATTTTCTTCTAATTTTAGAATTAAATTTATATTCTTTTGTTTTTATTATTCATAAATAAATGCTTATTTTAAATTCTTGACTTCCTATCTTGAGTAAAATGCATTAAAATTAAATTATACGTTACTGTTGCGTAATAAAAAAAACACCACGTTGTGTGTTTTTTTTCTTCAACAATTTAAAAAATATATATTGTTTGATATTTAAAAAAACAATAACAATTATGCTATAAAAATCCCAATTTTATTTAATTTAAAGAAGAAAATATAAAAACATGGAAACAAAAGATGTTTTATTTTCTCTCCTCACCTGACTTTTTTTTTTATTTTAAATAATCAAAACCTCTGATTATACTTTCAATAATTAACAACGGTGCCATATATAAGATGAAAAAGCTAAACAAATTTACTTTTTTTCTCTCTTTCAAATACACATTCCCCCCAATCAATGAATATATAATCATTAGTTGGTGTCGCATTTAGATTACCGAATTGTTGATAAGATCATTAACGGAAAAAGCTGACGTATTAGATTGAAGATGCATTATAGTTATTTACACATGATGACAAGATTGGCTTAGGCCAGGGATGGCGAACCAATGGCACGCGACACAATTACTTGGGCACGTCTGCGATCAAAACTGTTAGCATTTTAGTTAAAAATAACAAAGTTCTTTAAAAAATTTAAAATAAACGCGAGAACGTTTTTTAAGACATACCAACATTTCAAAGAATTGAATGTAAAGCCTCAAGAAAAAAAAAATATTATCTTCAAGGGGGATCTCAATGTTTTTGGGCTAAATTGCATATTTTCAGAAACGATATTATTACAAGAAACTACTGTCTTTCCGAACTTAAAAAACGACAAAAAAAAGTTATTCGAACTTATTTCCATAATTATTATGTACTCTGATGTGACTACATTTGAAAAACGAATTGTTCCAATTCAATTTTGGGAAATTGAAAAATTTTAAAATGCAACTGTGCCTGATTTCCAGTCAGTTCAATATGGATTCAAAAATTTACTGAAACAAGAAAAATGTTGGAATTGATTGAAACCGAAAATTAACAAACAATATAAGTAAAAATGTCAGTAACGAAATTTTGGAAACATGGAATTCGATTCCAGATACATTTAACTGTTTTGAAGAAGCTGGCTCTCATGCTTTTTTAGCCATATTTTCATCTATCTATGCCCGAGAATTTGGCATTTGGCAGACGACTCTAATTCAGGGGGCCCCAAAAGAAACATTTTACAACCTAATGCAAGTTATTTGTCATCTGATCGGCAAAAAAAAAGTCACACTAATGTTACTTTAATTTGAATTACACGATATCCAAAACTTTTAATAAGAAAATGTATTTTTAATAGTAAATAAAGAGTTTTGAGGGGTTAGATTTAATTTTATTATTTCACCAAAACCAAGTCAAAATTATTTGACGGCACGTCTATACCCCATTAAACACTTTTTTTTAGAAAAAATGGCACGTTGATCCAAAAAGGTTCGCCACCCCTGGCTTAGGCTATAAGAAAAATTAATCATTCAAAATAAGTATATTTATTTTGTTTTTAAATTGGAATACGGATGTTATTAATTTTTTTTACCCAAGGGAAATCAAGCTCACCCAACATTTTGGGAAACAGGGCCCCCCGTTTTTAAAAAATTTTTAACTAACGGGAAAAAAATTTTGCCAAATGCCCCAATTTTAAAGCCCTTTGAGCCAGGCCCCCGTAATTTTGAGCCATGCCCAACACAAGGACGAAAAAAACCTGAGCTAACATTTAGTCTTGTAAGTTCCACACACAACGTCCATACTCAGATTGAAATTTAAGTCCCACTAAACTATCATCAGTGGTCTGTTATAAAGAATATTGTCAATCTCTACTTTGATTTTATAACAGGACAATTTTAACAAAGATATGGCCATCAGTGGACTTCATTTATCATAAGAAATTATAACTATACATTTTTGGGCCATCCAAAGTGCATTTTCCATTTTATAAAGTTCCGTAATACCACTGTTTGAAAATTAACACGAAAATATGAAAATTTTCATTCTTTAAGCAATAAATAACTTACGTTAAATAATAAATTAAAAATATATTTCCAAATGCTATCTTGCAGAATGTTTCACTCATATTAATTATTCAGTTAATTATATATCGCTGTAATTGAGAATATAGTGAAAGTTATTATCTGCTACTATAGTAAAATGAAAATATTATACGTCACTGAATTATTGAATTACTATTTAGTTTGTATTTAAAAAAGTTCTTCAATAAAAAAAAAGTACAAATGCTCATAGAAAATATATACAGTCAATTATAAAAGTTAAATACATTCTAATTACGCATTCAATAATTCAATGAATGGTTTTCTTTTGGAACCCATAAGAAACATATAATTGTGGAGAATAAATGAAAATAAATGTTTCTTTCATTTTTATTCAATTTCATTAATTGTAGACGCCAGAAGAAGCCCGTCAGATGATATTTTATCAAATTTCATGCAGCCATGTAACTATTGAAATTGAGGTACCATCTATAAATTCACATTCCAATTAAAAATACACTTTTATATTTTTCATTCAATGCTTCCGTGTTATTTAACAAACAGTAATTAGTTTTAATAACTGTATTGCTTTGTCATATTTCGAAGTTAATAGCTAAAATTGTAAGTACATAAATACATGGTTATCAGTTGTATTTACTATATAAAATCCCGCATACCAAAAAGGGCCCCAAAATCATGAACAGTAGCGCACACAGGAATTTTTCAATTCCCCGGGCGAAAGATCACTACTCCGATCAGCCCAAAAAGCCGCTCAACATATTCTTTTGATTTTTTCTATTTTGGGGAAAAAAAACAAAAAATTAATTATTGACTAAATAATTTGCATTTTAATATTTAAATTTTTAATAACAAAATAATTAAATTTTACGTACTATATACATAAAATTACAATCAATTGAAAAAAAAAATCTAGGGCTTTGAAGAGGATCTGGACCCGAGGACACTCCCTTTGTGTTCGCCATTGGTCATGTATTGTACAAAGAACAGCTCCATCTATGACAGTGCTCCCCAACCTTTTTATCGCCACAGCTGGCCAACGTTTGATAATTTTACCGCGGCCCGCTAAAAGGGGGAGAAGTGCGTTGATTGCTGATATTTTAGATTGTTTTAATTTAATTGTATTTAAACATGCCTTCAGAACAAAATACAGTTACACCAAAAATGAATATAAAGTGATTTCCATTAAAAGTCGCACAAACCCGTGAGAAATATACAACAGAAAAATAAATGGAAATCATTTAATGTTCCTTGTGCGGCCTTGTACTATTTGATCCGCGGACCAGGGATTGGGGACCACTGATCTAGGTCAGTGCTCCGCAACCTTTTTATCGCTGCGGACCGGTCAACGTTTGATAATTTTACCACGGCCCGCTGAGGGTGGGACACGTTGATTGTTTATCTTTTAGATTGTTTTGATTCAACAATTTTAATTTAGTTGCATTTAAATATGCCTGCAGAACAAAATATAGTTACACCAAAAAGGAATAAAAGTGTTTTAACGTGGAATATAAAGTGATTTCCGTGGAAAGTTGCGCAAATCCGAGAGAAATGCACCACTTTAAATAAAATGGCAATAGTTTAATGTTCTTTAGGCGGCCCGACACCATTTGATCCACGGACCGGTACCAGTCCGCGGACCGGGGGTTGCGGATCACTGATCTAGGTTATTCTCACTTGATGATATTTCGTTATGCGCTCACTGTGAATCGCGTTTTCGGCGAAACCCAGGTTTCCTTCCTCTAACCGGCAGTCAAGTTAGCGGTGAATACGGGCGTAAGTTTCCGTTTCTGGGCTCACAGGACTCTTAAATTGCAAATTTTTCAATTTTTTGAAAAAAATATGTGTTAAAGCCTCAATATTTCTGAGCATTTTGGTACCAAAATTGTGTTGATACTGTGAAAACTTCCGAAGTTATTGAGAAATAAGTAGTGAAACTAAAACGAAAACCCTATATCTTTCTTATCTTAAACTTCATTTTTCGTAAAACAAAAATTTTTAGCTTGCGTGCAGGATTTCTCAGAAACTATTTATGATATCAATTTGAAATTTTATACACGTGTGTTCAAAATAAGACTCTTCATAACTCTTATACAACAATTTTCAAAAATTTTTTTTAATAGGATCTTTTTTATTTGAATTTTAATTTATTTTTTTCTTAAAATTTTAAAATTCTCGTTAAAAAATATTGTTTTTTCTCTAAATTTCTTAAAAGTTAGTATAACTTCAAAAGTGAGCATTTTTATACCAAGTAAAGTTAATTTTGTAAATTTTGATCAGTTTTGTACTTTAGAATCCTGCGCGGTGTAAAATACTGATTTTCATATTTTTGAAAAATTGTTCTTTATTTCTTTATAACGTTTTAAATTTTTTCTCAAATTCTCTTAAATTTTGCGAAATAATGTAAACATATATAATAATCATGTGGTAGAAATTTCAAATTATTGTTTTGTTTTATTGCTAAGTTACATTGGTTTGAAGAATGATGTTTTTTTTTTTTTGCGTGCACGGATATCTGTTACGGGTCCTGAGAGCCCTTATATTACTTATGGCACAGTACCGGTATTTGAGAAATTAAAAATATTCTTTGATCTTCAACAAAAATCATGTTTCAATTGCAATTTTATAAAAAATATATATGCTATGGCATGTTTTGCAATAATCAATATGATTTCACTGGATTTTTTTTCACTTTATTACTTAAAAAAATTCATTTGCATACGGTTTGATTTTCATAAGCCCTTATGAACTAGAATTGGCACAATTTTCTGTATAAGATTGAACGAGAAGCTACTGTTGTTCACCAGAAGATTTAATTTATATTAGATTCAAAAGTTCTTTTTTCTGTTCAAACTCTAGAGTTCATTAAATTTAAGCAGAGATAAAAACAAAAAATAGAAATAATACTATTTTATGTTACTATGAACTTTATTTTTTCGAAGGTTTGCGAAGCAGTAAGAAAATAATAAAAGTCTAATAAAAAAAAAAATGGTACGGCGAACGCCACGCGATAGAAGTGGCACTTCTTTGGCGATTTGGAACATTGATTATTTGCTCCAATATTTCAAACTGACCGTGTACATGTCTCAATCGCCTAATTTTCATGAAAAGTATTCGTGGCGAATTGAGTCTTTCTGATACCAAATCCAAAGTAGGAAGATATTGTAACGCCGTGAGTAGATAGCAAACAAGAAAAATTGTCACAGCCTCATTTTAAAATTAAAGCAGTATTTATTTGCTTCATAGGTTACTAAATATAAAGTAATAAAGTCCAATAAATATGCCAAGCCAGTGCAGACAGTCTATCTCACGGGAGTGCAATCCTTTTTCCCGAAAGGCACTCGCTCATCTCTCAACGCCACCGGCGTTCCTCTTTTTTCATTTCTTTCCGTTCCTCTCCAATCCCTTTTCTTTCAGGGCTCCTCTCCAGTTTTCTCCATCCAGGGCTCTCTATCGTCTCCTAAAAAAACCCCTTTTAAACACCAGGGGCGGGTCCACAACACACCCCTCGTCTCTTCTCATTGGCAGGCCACAAAAGTCTGCCCTCGTCCCCGGGCCACATTCGTGTACTATTTGTGCGGCAAACACAAATACATTCCTGGTCCGTCTGGAAATTAAGGGCGCCATAATTCTTATCTAACTTCTGAACACCCTTATCCATCACACCACCTGGGTTCTATAATCCCATTCTCTCGACACCGGCCGAGGCGACAGAATTCCTTCATACAGGCTTCGCCTATTGTCAATGGGGTTCCGGATCTCTTTGGATATTGTAATTTCCAGACTAGGTGTCGGCGTTTTCCCGAGGTCAGACAATAAACAATGACCCCATGGCCACGTGCTCTTATCACCTAACATCTGTTTGGAGCCATAAAACTTAGAATGAATGGAGGGTGAGGTTCACCCCAATCGAAGACGTCACAATATGCTGGAATTTCTGGGTATACAAAACTATTATATTTTGATAAATTTGGTATACTTTCCTTACTTAAACTTTGTCGGCAATTGTAACATTCTTTAATGTCTTCTAAATTAATTTCAGGTCTGCTTAGCACAACAGGCGTTCTCAAATCATCTCTAAACCATAATCTATCACAAATCGAATACCCGTGACCGAAAGGATTATCAACGAATAGTTTTTGAAAATCTTTGTCAGCATTTTTATGGGTGAGTGAATATTAACGGCGCACCGTTCAGCTACACGAGGGCTTTTGGCGACGGACTTCAAAATTTTGAGCCACGGTCAAGTGACGAGGACGTCACCTGAGCTGGCACTCCCCCCTCTCCTAACTACCACACCACGCCAACAGGAGGACGTTTGAGCTCTCAACAGATTTAACGTGCATCGCGCCCCTTCACGGCGGGTCTTAAGTGATACTTGGCTCGAACTCATGACACGCCAGCTACGATCTGATGCCTTGACCACTAGGCTACAGTGGCCACGCAATTTTATGGAAATCAAAGTCTCTGTAACGTACGATAGAATTTACTATCGATTCACATGCATCAGTTCTAACAAGCACTAGAGATGTTGAGGGTTCTGTAGTGGACGGGACGGGGGTTCAAAAGTCCGTATTAATCTGTGCTGTCAATAGAAGAGTTTCAATAGCATTCTCATCCCTTAGACTCGGCATTAAGAGAGTATTTTGCAATGTTTTTTTCCATGCTCGATATTCTCTCATGTGTACTTTGATGGAGATTTAGCAGTAGCACTTGATGAATTTGCACTATTTTTCTGTTTTTTGTCACTTTTTCAACCGGATTTGCTACTAGTTTTTCCTCTTTTTTTTCTCACGAAACTCTTTCCTCTTTGTGCATTTGATTTAGGCATTTTGACGGGAATTAATAATAATTCAACGCAAATGAAAATTAAAGGAATAAATTAGCCACCGAACACATTGCCATGTGTAGCCAACAATCTAAAGAAAATTTCAAAAAGGCACGCTTTTGCTGCGAGAGCTATTTTGTCTACACCGTAATGCTCACACTGCAACTGATACGACCGCTGATAATGTTCCCGGGTCTGGGGGAAAAGGACCCCCAATTGGAAGGTGGGCAAGTTGACCAGTTGGAGACGTGGACAATTATCCAACTTTTTCACCTATTGACGCAAGTCCCCACCCCTCCCCCTTTTCCTGCTCTCGCTCTCTCCTTACCATGGCGACGATTCGGGGGGATGGGGGAAAGACTACCTCCGTTCGCTTTTTCACTGTTACGCAAAACCGGGTAATTTTCGCATTCACTCTTGAGCGCAAAAAAGTTTCTCTTCAAAAAGCGGGAAAGGGGGTAGTTCTCTCTCAGAATATTAAACGAGAATTTAAGAATAATGTGATTTTCTTAAGAAATGAGTACCATTAAGATAAAATAATATGTTAAAAAATGTTGTAGGCACCATTAGAAATAAAACGTCACTTTTGGTCATTAGACACATTTCTTTAGATATATTCTTTAAACTTACTTTAAAAAAATGATGCATCAGATATAAAAATTAAGAGCCAGGAAAATTTTTAACTATTCTTATAACTTTTTTAAAAATAAAAATGTGATTTATATTCTTAAAAGCTAAAATTAGCATTAACTTATAAATCATTGACTGTGTATTTCTTTTGAGATAGTAGAAAAATGTATTTCTTTCATTTGAAACATTTTACTGTAAATAAAGAATATTTGTGTAATAAAATTTATTTCAGGTAATTATCTCGTTTTAGATGCATTCAAATAAGGAAATTGATATTAAATTTGGTATTTTTAATTTAGTTCCCACTGAAAAGGGAAGGGGCATAAGAGAGTATCTACAATATCTAAATTTCTGAATTTTTTTTTTTTTTAATTTGTTGAAACTTAAACATAACCTAATATTCCGACTTTTTATTCAAAATAGTTGAAAATTATATCACGAACGGTACATAATTAAATTATTTATTATTATTAATTATTTATTATTAATATTTATTATTATTTATTATTAATAACTATTTATTATTAATATTTATTATTATTATTATATATTTACTAATTATTTCTTGCACAAACTAATAAAAAGTATGTCACTTGTGTTCCCTCAAATCTAAATTGCATACCAAAATAAAAACATGCATATAAATGTTTATAGTAATTACATTTGTCGTTGTTACTAATGCCACCTGATCGACAAAGGCCAGATCAAGGCCCATGAAAATTATCATGGCAAGGGTTGAGTGACGCCTGTCGTTAGCCGTAGCTTCGAGCACCTTGCAGGTGACAAAATGATTTAGCTCGGTTTCACCCAAATTTTGAGGAAGAATACCCTGAAGGTGGTCAAGGGCCTCCCACCTCTCTTCCCTTTCCATCAACCTCACGAAAGGACTTGCGGCTCGACGGCTATTTAACCCTCCAAGCGGTCTGCACGTAAAATTCCGCCATTCCAGAGATGTTTTTTCTGCCTTCAAGCAAGATTCCCAAAGCGGCCGAGCCGCATTCTTAAAAATACGGCTTAACCACTTTTTAGAACCCCACCTGAAAGAAAAAAATATGTGCGGTGCATTTTTGAAGCATCTCCAGAATTGCAAGACTTTAAGTGCAGACCGCTTAGAGAGTTAAAGTACCCCCCGTCCCGCGAAGGCGCTATATATTTACAAACATCCATGTCTTCTTCGGGATTCGAACCGAAGCCCAACGGCACAGCAGTCAGCGTCGCTAACCACTATACCGGATGGGCAACATAATTACATTTAGTTGCATAATTCAAAAGATGATTTATTTGTATTATAAGTCTGCTCTCGCGCCGTCAAGGATTGCGTAAAAAACGAGAGCAACTGAGAATATCTGAGCCCGAATCCTCTCTTTTGTTGTAATTTATTATACTCTAATACCAAGTCAGATGAAATAAGTTTTAACAACATGGGGTCCAAAATTTTTCCATAATTCACAGAAGATACGCCTAATGAATTTAAAATTCTTAATTGAACATTACAGTTATCAAGGTCATTAGAAGGTATCAACGAAGGTCATTAGAATATTTTAAAGGCTGTAATGATAAAATTTTGTTCATATGGGATTGAATTAATATTTCCGGATTAGCACAAATCTGTTCTTTAATAATTCTACGGCTTCATCATAGGCTTTTGCCGAAATTGGAAAACCTTCAACAGTGTTTAAAGCAGATCCTCCCAAATGCGCCTTTAAATAATTAAATTTATCCACTTTATTTAAAGATTCATTATTATGTACGACTGTTTCGAAGCTATTCCAAAAAGTTAACCATTTTGAAGCGTCATCTCCATTGAATCGTGTGATATGATATTTTGGAACTTTAATGCGAATGTTTTATCAGAGTTCCGAAAACGTTCATCTTGTGATTCTGATAATGCAGTCTGTAAGGAGGACGATGTAACACGGGGTTTTGAAAATTCGTTAATCTTCTTTTCGCACTAAACTGCCAAAGTAACACTTTTTCTCTATATTTTTCAGTGATTTCAAATTCACCGTCGAATTCTTCGGGCTTAAAAAGGGGTTCCATTTGTTGATAAACTAAAGTTAATGGCTCAAATTTGATGCAAAGAGTTTCTACCAGTTTACTTAACTTATATATCAACATTTAAATCAGAATTCGATAACTCAGCTTCTAATTCATTAACTACCTTATTAACAGTTTTTCTGAATGATTTTTGTTTGTTTTTTAACAACTTGAAAGATAGTGATTCGGCCAAATTTAGAAAA
This sequence comes from Trichonephila inaurata madagascariensis, assembly GCA_019973955.1. Classification (NCBI taxonomy): domain Eukaryota; kingdom Metazoa; phylum Arthropoda; class Arachnida; order Araneae; family Nephilidae; genus Trichonephila; species Trichonephila inaurata. The sequence continues at coordinate 28,611 of BMAV01025876.1, forward strand.
TTAAAATAATCACTAAAACAAAAGTTCAGATCAACTTAATATTTTCAATAATTCTACTAATTTCAAAGCATTTCACTAATTTCTAATGTTCTAGTGTTCAAAAAGTTAACACAGTTCAATTTTTATCAGTTTCAAATATAAAAATTCAACAGTTCAAATATTTCTTTTTCCTTTCGATTATCAAATATTCAAAAATTTTATTTTATTAAATTCTAGTTTAAACTTCTTTGCTTTCAAAATTTTTAAACTATTTCAAGCTCGGATCCCAGCAGGGATGCCATTTGAAAAAAATTAATTTTCGATTTCACAAACTCTAATATAAGAATAAAGGTTTCACTTAGTTTATCCTTCCGTTTCTAACGCCCGGGATGAACTTGAGCTAAAAGATTCGATTAAATAGACTTTTAACCAAGAGAATGAGAGTCCTTTTTGATGTAAAAAACATTTAATGGATAAGGAAAATAGACAACTGATAAATTTCACGTTCGAATTACAGACTCAACTACAACTACTGACAAAAGTAAAAACAAAAAAGGAATGCGCTCACAGCGCCACTCTAGTTTAACTACAAGTTCGTTAGCTCCGTTCGTGACAATGGGAGTGAGCTTGGAGAAAAATTGGACTTAGAAAAAAATTAAAAAAAATTAAGATAGGAAAGTTCTATGGTGTTAAGAATAAATAAGAAAAGAAAAATTTAGAAAATTAAGAAAATTTTACAAATTGGAACTTTAATATTTATCAAGCATGGCTTCAACAAGTAGAAAGGTTTTATCTTTATCATTATTAGCATTTTTAAGTTTTGGAAGAAGATACAATATTTCTGGGATCTTTGTAATACACTGCTGGCCACCGTAAATATAACACTTTGAAGGAAGCATGCAAATAAAATGAAAAATGAAATTTGCAACATGCATTAGCGGAGGTGAGATATGCAAATGAGATTAGAATTTCAGCGTAGACACACATCACGCGCGCCTGTGACGCCAGCTCAAAACGCTATTTAAGGCTTGGAGATTTCGACGATTTCAAGCTCGGCAATTGTGTTTTTCTTGTGGTTTTTTCAAAAAATGATCAGTTATGTCTCGTAGAAAACAGCGATCAGCTTTTGATCTAGCATCCGAATTCGACAGAGGAAGGATAGTGGCCTACCGAGATTGTGGATTATCTTTCAGAGAAATCGGTAGTCGTGTTGGACGAAACCAAACAACTGTAATGTGGATATGTGACCGTTGGATGCAGGAGGGTACGACGGACCGACGTGGTCAATCGCATCCATTTCAGTGCACCACTTCACGTGAGGACAGGCAAATTGTGCGCATGGCAGTGACGGATCGCTCAGTCACATCACGAACTATAGCACAGCACATTGAGTCTGTAACGCATCATTCAGTGTCTGCGCGTACCATTCGACGCCGTTTACAGCAGAGTGGTCTACCCTTGACGCAGAACCACAGACGTCTCCGCCATTGGTGCGATGAAAGAAGGATGGGGGTGGCAGAATGGAATGAAGTTGTCTTTACTGACGAGTCACGCATCGGTCTGCACCACCAAGATGGTCGGTTTCGAGTCTGGAGGCACCGTGGAGAGAGGATACTGAACAGCTGCGTTATTCACCGCCACACTGGTCCTGCACCGGGTATTATGGTATGGGGTGGTATTGGATATCCCTCTCGCACTCCTCTAGTACGCATTGCCAGTACTTTAAACAGCCAGTGCTACATCTTCGAGGTGTTGGAACCAGTTGTCCTTCCTTACCTTCAGGGCTTGGCCACAGCCATATTTCAACAGGATAATGCGTGACTGCACGTGGCACGCATTGTCCAAAGGTTCTTCGTCAATCACCAGATTGAATTGCTTCCCTGGCCGGCTCGCTCTCCGGATCTTTCACCGATAGAAAACATGTGGTCCATGGTTGCTCAACGATTGATCCAGATTACACCCCCAGCTGTCACACCAGATCAACTTTGGCAACATGTGGAAGCTGAGTGGTCTGCTGTACCCCAAGATCACATCCAAAGTCTCTTTGAATCAATGCCGAGGCGTGTGGCAGCGGTGATCTCCAACAATGGTGGCTACTCTGGCTACTGATTCTGGTAGGAACCACACTTCACAGAAGTCTATAAATTTAATCATTTGATACTTGGTCAACATGTTATCTACAAAATAAATTTTGTTGTGCTATCTGTTGTCTTTCTTGGTGTTGAATTTACGGTGGCCAGCAGTGTATTTTAGAAATTAGATTAACTAGCTCAATTACTTGAGCTAGGTCAGAGGTATTATTTTCTTCTAATTGGGTTAAAATGGATTTCCTTGTTTTTATTTCCTTCAATTGGTTTTTCAGTTATTTTTTCTGATGGGTTGGGGGGAAGGGAGGTTAACTCCGCTAACAATGTTAGCGAAGGAAACTCCTTCTCGTTACATACATTGCTTTTGAAATTTTTGTTCTCTGGTAAGGGACAGGCTCTGGCTTCCCTTTTTAAATCCGGGGAATTTAGGGCATTTTGTGTAGCAGGCCGAATGGCCATATTCTTGGCAGTTGATACAGAAAGGGTTTTTCCTGTCTCTTCTTTATCGGGTACTGTTTGGTCGTGTGTTCTTCGCCACATTTTAAGCATCTTGGTTTTAAGTGGCAGTTTTCTGCCGTGTGAAAGAAATTATTACAGTTATAGAGAGAGCATTGGGTGATTCCTCTAATGAGGAAATCTTCTACTCTAATCTGCATGTAGCCGAGGGTCTTAAAATCAAAGGTTTTTTGGTAAATGGCATTTATTGATATTGTAAATTTAAAAAATGTTAGAGGGTCTTGCTTTTTAAGAAATTAACTGAATAACTTCTTCAGCAGTATAGCCTTCTTCCTCTAGATCCTTAAGGATATCTTGAGTTTTTGTGAATATGGGGAGTCCCTTGATAAATATTTTTATTGGCTTTTGAGGTTTAGGTTTAATAGAGTAAAATTCAAATTCCTTATTTCCTTCTAAAAATCGTGATAGGTTATGGTACTCGTAATCATGATTAGTAAATAATTTAATAAATTCACCAGAGGTTTTATTATTGATTCGTGGGAAATTTTGGTAGATTCCGACTACGTTCGGAACCGTGATTTTAAAAAAGCGCAAAAATGCATACTTGTCATGGTATTTAGTGTCACTTAGATTAGAATACATGTATAAAATTCTTCTAAGAACATTTTGACAGAAAAAAAATTTATTTAAATACAATATTTTGGGAAAAAATTAACCTAGAATAAACTTTTTTCCAAATGTTCTCCTTTTGTGAAAAATGCTTCTATTATGATAATATTTTGCCTGTATATAGCTCAGACCTCTCTACAGAGGCTCAACTAGAAATTTTTAAAAATTCACATTATTTTCAGGGTTACCACCAATTGAAATAATTATTGGCGTTTTTTTCTTAAAATTGCTCCCATCTGTTGTCGTAAAATATGGATAAACCCACTTCTAAGTCATATATTTCAAAAATTCTAATTGAGCCTCTGTACAGAGGTCTGAGCTATATACAGGCAAAATATTATTACAATAGAAGCCTTTTTCACAAAAGGAGAACATTTGGAAAGAAGATTATGCTGCGACATGGTCGATCTTCGTTGACCATATCGTGGGGTTTCAGCGTAAGTTAGAGGTGTTGGATTCTCGAAATGATGAGACATTTTAGAATTCTTAATATGACATTTATTAAGAATTTAACTTAAATTACTTATACATCGAACAAACTTATATTAAGTGAGAATAAACCAAAACCCGTAGCCGTAATTAACACAGATCGCGCAATTAGATCACTTATGAATATAATTATACTATATCCGCCTACTCTCAATCTTAATAATATATTCGCATTCAGAATATAATCTTCCTACCTTGATTTCTACGCAACGTCCAATCCACTTCAGATATTTCTCTAAGCTGGCGTACAATGGTATGAATCTTGGATGAATGGCGAGATTTTCGTGATTCTTAGGTAAGCCGTCAATTTACACTTCTATCTTCTCTGAACTGAGCTTTCTCTAAATTGCCATCGCGCTCACTAAAACTTCTGTCCTTTTAAAGGTTATCTTATTTGCATCTATCCTTCGTTTCACTTCTTGGATTTGGGTTGGAAAAGATTTGCCATTAATTGTGGCGTTCAAAGAACTCAGAGGTTATGTTAGAGAAAGGACGCATGAGATGTCACAATTCTAAGTTAATTTTTTGCCAAGATATTGTATTTAAATAAATTTTTTTTATCAAAATGTTCTTAAAACAATTTTATACATGTATTCTAATCTAAGTGACACTAAATATCATGAAAATTATTCATTTATGCGCTTTTTTAAAATCACGATTCCGAAAGTAGTCGGATACCTTAAGTTGAATTCTTATGTTATCTTTCATTTTAAGGTGAATGGGGAGCGGGGGAGGGTTTAGGGATTTTTATTGATTTATTTTCTTCCGCTATAATTTGGCCTTTATCATTCTCAGATTCAAGATCTGAGAAACTATTATTTGTTGTGACTGGTTCACTTGGAGTAGAAGGGACAGGCCTGGCTGTTTTTTTAGGGAAGACAAAGTTCTTCACAGAATCCTTTTTAATTTTACGTTTTTTATTTTTCTTTTTGTTTTTAGTTGGAGTGGAAGAAAGGGGGATTTCTTTTGAATTGTTAATTGCCTAGTTTGATTCTTTAATTTCGGGTCCTCTCATCATAGGAGAGGGTGAGCGGGAGTAGGGCCGGCTGTAACAGTTTTGCAGCCCCGGACAAAAATGGAAAATTCCGCTCCTCTCTCCAAAGTAAAAAATTAGAAGAATATATATATATATATTATAAGAATACAAAATAATTCGAAATTAAGAACATAATCACCCGTTATGATTCACTGGTCTATCTGGTTCTGAGTGGGCCCTATATCCAAATTCCTTGGCGTCTTTTTTTTGTGAGGGTGGGGGATTTGCATTTTATTAAGTTTGGTTTTTGGGCCCCTGAAACATGAGGTCCCCGTATCATTGATACGGCAATAGCTACGGTCCTGTTATGATTTCAAAAGAATTAAATTTAGGAGAACTAGCCCATTTCAGCAGGCCAATTCCTCCGAAAAAGAATCTTCTGATGGTAGGCATCACAAGCGTTTTTATTTTAACTTATAGTAACTACACTCAAGACTAAAATAAAACATCTCCTGTGCCTCTCTATCTACTAAAAATTCTTATTAACCTTAAGGCTAGCACTGAACTTCGTATGGGGAAAAGGAATGTCTCTTTTGACTCCACTCCTAGATGGGGAGAAATTTACTAGTGAAAGATGAGTAAATTTATGAAGTTTCATAATTTAACATATACTCGAGCCATTCAAGTTTTAATATGAAAGAAAACTGACATTAAACTTAGAGAGTACAAAATAAGGAAGTAAGATAGGTTAAATGAAATACCAAATTCACATCCAATAATATTTTAGAAAATTTTTGTAATATAAAAAAATATTTTCCAAATTTGATCCAAATGGCGCCCTTAAAATTTGCCGCCCCGGACAGGGGTCCGGTTTGTCCGGCCCTAGAGCCGCCCCTAGCGGTAGAACCTTGTATTGTTGCAACCTCAATTAAAAGTAGTACAGGGGGGGAATGCAGCTCATTCACCAAAGCATCCTTTTTTCGTCTTGCATCCTCGAATGTGGCACGGAGAATTTCCTTCATTTCATGGTTGTCGTCTGTATCTGGAAGGTTGACAAGTCGTAAGTAATTACTGGCAACTATATCATATTCTTCAAATCTCAGCGTGTATCCTGCATCGTTCAATGCATCCATTAATAATATCCAGAGAACCTGTCTCCATTCTCAACATTCTGAGTGCAAAATGGCTTGAAAGTCTCGGAGCTCAGACAAACACGTCTGCTCTAGTCAACATCCTGATTCCTTTTTTCAAATCCCAATGATCTTTTTTCTATCCTCTGTCGAAATTGCGTGCGTCTCTTTAAATAGTGAACCGGATCACATGCAAATCCTGGGGGGCCGGATTCACTACTGTCTTCCAAGCTGAGTCTCTGATTGGATATTATCCAATAGCGCAAAGTTACATTTTATAAAATTTATGGGTCTACCGACCCGAAAAAGGGTGCGACAATTCCTTGACTGAAAGAATGTAACAACATCCGGTCAAGGGGGCAAATATAGAAATTACCAATAAAACGGTAGCCGTCCAGCCTCTTATCAGTATATTTCTATCCATGATGGTATTAAACTGTATAATGGAATTATTTTTCCCAAAATTTAAGATATTAAAACCGAAAAACGAACGATGGTGCTTCAAGTGAGACTCAATACTCAGTCAGTATTGTACATTGAGTCAAATCTGTTGCAAAAAGTTAATTTGACACTTTTATTCGTGAATTTGCTTTACTAAAAGTCAAAAGTCGGTTTTCATTAGTGTATAAATGATTGTTTTTTTGTGTTATATTCAACACCTTTTTCTGTTCCTTATATTCCAAGTAATTACATATGCTATAAAAGCATGAAATATGAGAGAGACAAATACTAGTAACTTTTATCAGATCGAATTTCGAGTCAGGAATCCATAGGTGAGAAGTGTTAAGTGCACCAACACTGACAAAGTGTAATGGATATTTATGAGGGTTTGTTGGTCATGGGCCGTGTATATTTCTTGTTTTAAGCATTATGCTTCGGCAAAAACATTTAAATTTATATTTATTTTTATCCTGCAGAAAATATAGAAATATTCTCCAGATAATAGATTTCAAAAAAATCATGTAAAATTCAAGGATGTATTGTTTGAACAAAACGTTTTTTAAGAAGAATCGGCCACCCTTATAAGTGTTACGGAATAAAAAAATAAGATATCTATTTATTCAACATTATTATATTTAAAGGAATAAGTATAAAACTTCTGTTTTAAATATTGATGATTAAAACCACTGTAAAGAGGCATTTTTTTTTACTCGTTGTAAATTCTTTCTTTAATACAAGCAACACTTTCACCCGTTTCGTTTGAGATGTATGTGGAGCCTCGTGTTATATATATATCGTATATTATTGATTTGATTGGCAATGCATATTCGCCGGCGCGAATATGAAATTACGTAATTTTGAGATTTAAACTTGAAGAAATAGTTATCTGAGATTGAAAATATTTAAAGGAAGATGAAAATCTAATTTTTTTGCTCTATTAATCATTTTAGGTAGTGAATATTATAATAAAAAGAAAAATATACTTTGCGATCGTAAATATTTTAATTTCAAAGCATTTTCTTAGGTCAGTACCTTTACCTTTATCGCGTTTCGAAATAATATAAATAGTATCAAGACGTTACATTTTTAGAAAATTAAGTTTGTGATATTTCTCTCAATTTAAGTATCAGAAGAGCAAATTGGCAAGTATATATTTTGTTAGATTCCTTTTCCTATTGTTTCCATAAATCACTGAAATGTTCTGTTTCGTATACCGATGTGTAAATAACTCTTTGGAATTCGAAGATGGAATTTGATATGTTTGACTGCGTAAAATAAAACTTGTGTAGTTAATGCTTTTCATACTTGTTTTCTTCAAAGTTTATGGATTCACTGACCCATTTGTGTTAATCATTCCTTTTAAAAATGTCAATCACAGCATGCAGATCTTTTTTATTCCTTCTAGAATATAGTTAATTCTTAATGTAAGTATGCTAATTTTTACTTTATAATCTTGAATATATACATCAAAAGGCATTTGAATTGTAAAGGTTATTCCAAGTTAGGTTGCTTATTCATATAAAATGCAGAAATTTTATGCTGTAAATCAGTAGTCTTCCTTCTTATTCGACTGATAAAACCCTTAGAACTATAAGGTATTTTCAAGGAATCTTATTTCATACTTAGAACATATCTTAAAATAATATTTATATTAGATCAACATGTTATATAGATGATTTATGCAACAACAATTTATAAAAAAAGAATTGTATTTGTTATTGAAAATTATTAATGTAATTACATAATCTACTCAAATAATATTTGTAACCCAAATGTCACCTACTCATGCATTATATTTAGTAACTGGGATATGTTCTTGTATTTTTTATACAAACTATCAAAGTCTAGGTCTTTTGAAATTATCTGTTGTTGCATTTCACATTCTGCTTTTAATTTGTTTTTGTATTTTTATTTTGAGCCACTTACTTTGAGAGAAATATTTCTCATTTAAATATATTGTTCTGAGTGACATTAGAACGTTTATAGCTGTGAGAAATCCTTTGTATTTTGCATGAATTTACGACCAACAATGTAAGAATTGTTCTTGCTTAAGTTTAGGTTTCGACATCAAATCTGCTATGTCAGTTTTAATTGATTCTTCTTCATTATAGATGTTTTTTTCCACAAATGGGGGTGGAGGGGGGAAGGTGCATTTTCCATTAGAAAGCTATTTAGTTTTGTGAAAAATTGTGCTAGTAAAATTATTTTATGGAACCTGCTATAGTAAACAATTAGAATATTCACAATCTATTATAGGTAGTACATATAAAGAAAAAAAATTAATATTTTATTATATTTTGGATAAAAGTATTATATATATATATACACAAAATGAGAGAGAAGTTTTGTATGAATAAAATTTTCAGTTTTAATGACTGGAAGGAGCTTTAGATACTTGTGGTTGCATACATATTTATAATATTCTTTTCAATTTTTTTTTATTATGACTTGGGGAATCCCAGAGTTCTGTGGATTGTAGTTTGAAGACCACTGTATGTATGAAAAATGGTGTATGAAAAATGAGCAACCCATATTTTCATAATTCTTCAAAAAAAACGGAACTAATTTGATGCACGAGTGCTATATGCCATGTACCACTTGTTGTCAAGTGATATGGAATACAAGATAGCGGGCTTGCTGTAACAAATCATATGGAAAATAATTGTAAAGAACTGCTATGAAATATATTTCAAATAAAGAATATGTTGAAAGTAAACAATATCAATCAATAATTAACATAAATATAATAATATAATATGTATTAAAATTAATCAACAATGAATTTTTTTTTCATCAAACAAGAAACGTTTAAAAATGCATTATTTAAAAGTAAAAGGAAGTGAAAATGCACAATTTATAGCAATAATTAAAAGCACAGCCCTCGTATTCTTTTAAAGAAAATATTCTGGTACTCACCAATGAATACCATATTTGAAAATAGCATAAAATACAACAGAAGACTGAAATAGTTGCTTGTGTTTGAAGAACAAATATAATGAAAATGGTTACATTTTTAAGGAAATAGAATTAAAATTGTTTGAAATTAAAAGGGTTACCTCGGGAAAAAAAAACCCAATAAAAATTAACTCTAATGTACGTTATCCCATGGCAACCACATAACAAAAATATCAAGGTAACCATATTTTAATGTTATTGCCCATCTTGGCAAACATAAACAACCTGGGACATAGAATTCGTATATTAAATTAGCACTGTCATTAAATATATATTTATAGGTATACTTTCAAAATTTATTTATTCCTTTTAGAAATATTTATGGTATTTTTAAGTCTTTCATGTTACCTACTTTTATCTACCTTAAAGAGTTATTCAAACCAAATTATATCTATAAAAGAAATTATGAAAGAAGTGTAAAACTCAGGGTTGAAAATTGATATTTGTTTTGTTTGAATTGGATCTCTCTGATTTATTCTGTAGAAAAATCTCAGCTTATTGATTTATATAAATCAATCTTGAAATTAAAATCAATTTAGTAATTAATTTGTGTATTTAGCATTAAAATCAAATTTTTAAAACATTTCCTGAACTAATACTGTATTGTCTGACTAATCAAATTTATTGTATATTAAATATTGATTATTTAATTTTTAGGATAATAAGGTATTTGGTTCTAATTTGATATTGACATGCTACCTACTAAATTTTTATGAATTTCTGACATGCTGGGTAATAACATTATAAAATGATTACCTTAATTTTTCTCTTTAGTGATTATTTATATGACTATTAACTCTTATTGGTTTATTTTTATTGCAATAACCCTATTAATTTCTAGAAGTACATTTAATTTTTTAAAAAAATTAAACATTTCTATATTGGATGCTGTTTTTGTAGTATTTGTCCTGTTTATGTGTGTTCTTTCTATAGAATAATGGATATTTTGGAAAATATTGGGGACTTTTTAAAATCTTTTTTTAAAGAATATGAAGACTCTCCATATTTAATTATTATGGACTAAAAAGTAAAAGTACTTTTGGTCAATTTTGTTTTCTGAAGGTTCAGATTTTTTTCATTCGTTGTTAAGATTCTGATTTTTTCAAATAAAACGCATGCACGAATATTTTTTTTATATTATGGCACAATTCCTGTGGCACAAATTTGGCTGTGATGACGCCAATATGCAACTACCTTTAGCTGATTTCGGCCATTATGAAATGTGGAGAAATGGTTGTTTCTAAACAAAATGAGAAATTAAGACAGCCAGTTTCCTATTGTGGAACTTGTGGGGCTACATTAATATTAAATCCATGCTACAGTTATACTAAATCTATCGAGCAAAATTCTTTTTTTACTCTTGGCAAATTATTAATTTCTACCACTTTGCTTAGTTAATGAATTTTTTAATCCCTTCTTGGTCGCTATTGCATCTTGCACATTTGGTGCTTTTGTGCCTATGAAGTTTGATGTTGAATGCCATGCAATGAAGAAAAAAATTTCACTTTGACTCAATTCACTGCTACTTACAAGTCTTTAAACAATTTTTTTTCTTGTATCTGAATATTTTTTATGAGGTGATGCAACTATTCATGCTGTCTTAGCAATTCTCAAGGTAATATTTTTCATCCTGAATTGAAATTAAAACCATTTTGTATTTACTGTAATTTTGCATTCATTAAGGTTATTTTTGCATGTCAAAATGGCTTTTATGATGGATTCAGAAAGGGATTCTTGTTGTTTCTAATGTCATCTGTATGATGTAGTCAGGTCAAGGCCCACAAAATTCATCTTGGCAAGTGGCTAGATGTACACCTGTCATTGACCTTAGCCTTGAGCACCATACAAGTGACAGTATGATTTAGCTCGGTGTTATTCCCGAAGGGAAGAAATGAATGTTGGCAGAGCCTGTGTGATCAAAACAGTGAATTTTATTTCAGCTGGAAGATGATATAGTTCTGATTTGTCAAATTTTTATTCAGTGTCAAAAGCCAAGAGATGAAGATTTGAGCTCACAGTAAGGATATAGATAGAAGAAAAATTGCATGGGACACCTTTGTTTTATAACCCCTTGGAGTATTGGTAAATTTTAATAATGATAATGATTCAATACACTTGGAAGTTTCTTTAATTCTGTGCTGTAGCTGATTGTAGATGAAATTAATAAATATGCTTGAGCAATCTCTTTTCCAGAAATCTAAAAATCATTCAAAGCAGTGGGAATGACATTCAATTTATAAAGAGGCCAGAATTTAATTTTGTATTTGGATCATGCAGAGCATACTAAAAAAACCAGTTGGGAAGTGGTATTGGTCAAATGTGTATTTGTGACCTATTTCCTTATATCTGTCCAATTATTTACTCTTTTCTTCAGAAAACTGATGTAATACAGATATCACAATTTGAAACAATCTCTGTTTTTCTTATAATGCAAATTATGATCCTGATATACATTTATCCAAAATTGAATGAAATTTGACCTATTCAAAAATAAACAAGTTGTGAGTAAAAGTGCAGCTACCTTAGAACATGATGTACTGTAAAATCCAGCATAAAAAAAAAAGATGAGGGTACAAAAAAAATTAGTCTTCTACATATATCAAAATATTGTTTATGTGAAAGAGATGTCATTGCTTATGAACTTAAAGGGTTATAGTTCTATACTACTTTTTTCTAAAGCTTTAAATAATACTTCAAATAAATGACTTTAAAACATAAGAGCATTTTAGGTTTTTTCATAAAAAAAAAGGTGTATGTTATACAACAAATATACCTAAAAATTAAAAACTGCAGCAGGAAAGTATAGGTGTGCATTATATGCTGGGATTTTATGGCCATTGATGAGTCGTATGAGGTAGACTTGTTTAGAAGCAGTCCTTATCTTTGAAAGTAGCTGGTTTTATTATAAAGATAATGTTGGGGGAGAGTCGAGGTAAAATTGGATACATTTGAGCTTCAGTAATTTTTACAGGAAAGCACTTTTTGATGAAAGTTTTTTTGAAGCCAGAGAATTTTCTAAATCTATATGCATGTAGTTCTGACACTATGAAACCTTTACTGTAAAGGAATACTTTGTAGCATTTAATAATAATTATTCTTGTCCATTTTTTACTGATATGTTTGTCAAGTACAAAACTGATTTTTATCAAATAATCAATCTGAGCACAAAAGAAGTTCCTAATTAACTAAGTGAAAACTAAAAAAAAATCAATAAAGGTGAAATTGCATTTCAGCATGGAAATGTTCTCATTTTGAAATGGAAAGATAAATCTCACTTTATCCAAACTTATTTAAACTATTCATAATTTAGAGATGAATGCAATGAAATTGTCTACAAAAGAAAAGCTGGAGTAAAAGGTGATTGTTGCCTATAATGATGCCATCAATGCCATTTTAAATTTGGCATCTTATGCCATCCCAAGGAAATATGGAAAAAATATGACAAAAAATTATTTTTACATTTGTTTGATTAATGCATTTGGAATTCTTATATTCTATATATGAAAAACAGTCATTCAATTTGCAGCTTCATTTTCTATTGGATATGGTAAATGAAATGATTATAAAATAGTACTGGGAATCAATGTGCAGCAAAAGAGGAGGGGCCATCATTCATAACACCACTAAACATTTTGTAAAATTTATCCCAACAACTGAAAAAAAAACCCTAGCAAAAAGTATAATCTGTTGCAGCGAATGAAACAATAAAATAAATAGATAAGAACAGAAATAAGGTACTATTGTGTGATGTTAAGACTGTGTTGTTCCATGTTTTGAAATATTTCACATGCATTGTGGTTTGAAGGTTTTTAGAACCAGTTTCCAAAACATTTTTACATAATTTTAATAATAATTTTTAATTATATATTTCTCTTAAATACCTCTAAGAAGTAGAATTAATATATATAGTATCGTAGTGTATATCTTTAAATTTAAAACTTAGTATATTGCAGTAAAAACTGGATATCAGTGGACAACACATCACATACTTGACTACCAATATTTGAAGCAAAAGACTGCTTACTGACAAAAATATTTTGCATTTTTAAATTTAGGGTTGGACATGTCAATTTTTAGTCATAAAAAAAAAATGCTGTTTGGGAGTTCAGAAATTTAAAAAAGAATGAAAAGAAAATCCAACAAAAAGGGGGTTAAACATCTCTTGTTTCATGAAATTCATCAGAAACTCAGAATTTTTTCATGAGCTCTTGTCAATTGGTACAAGGTTGTGTCCAATGTATTAATAGATTTTGTGATTAACATGGAGAAGATAAAGTAGTAAAAATGTCACAAAAAAAAAATTGTTAGTAAAATTGGGAAAAGAAAGTACAATGTGTGACATTTTTAGTTGAAGGACAGTGGGTTTTGGATTTAAGAACATGAGGCAAATTACTGTTTCATTGTTGCAGTACACGATAGGCCAGATGAAACATTTCTCGGCCTTATTAGATCATGGATTGAGTCAGGAACTACTTTTATTTTGAATTGTTATAAATCTTGGGAAAAATTGAGTGAAATAGATTATATATAAATACTTAATGGTTAATCATTAACTTGAATTCAGTCAATACCTTCTTTCATACTAAAATTTTAACTTTTTTTAAAAAAAGAATTCTGCCATCCTTTTATAATTTTCCTTTTGTTCAATATTTATAAATTCCACATTTTATTTATTTATTTTTTTATCTTGATACTTGTACTTTTCAATGCTGCTTTCCACAGATAATGTTAGCACAATTCTTGCTTTACTTTAAAAATTTTTTTCAAATGTATGTAATTCTGTAACCTATACCTGCTTTATTAAGTTTCAGTAATTTTTTATTCTTTACAATTGTTACTGATCCCAAACCATATTGTACTTATGTGTGAACTTGGTTCATTTTAAATATGTATTGGCTCATTTTTTTTTAACATTGTGCATATAACAAATTTTATTATAAACCTTTTTCATAAATTGTGTTTTCAGTGCTATATTTCTTGTGTGATATAATTTTATATATTTTCTTTTTAGGAGTTTAATTGAAAAATGGAGCAAAGTGCTGATGGTTAGTACGTTGCAGATTTAAATTAAATGCATTCTGATATGTTCTTGAATTCGAATGTACTAAACTTTTCAAAAAAATTTTATTAATTGAAATGAAATATTTTTTTAGTGATCCTCTATTGGTAATAATTTGTTTGGTTTTGACAGGTATATAAATACTTTTCTTTCAGCACTTGCTGTGAGCTACAAGAATTCTAGAAATTCATGCTTGCATCAGCTACTAACTAAATCTAGATTATTCTTTTGAAATTAAACTATAAAATCATTTTTTTTTCTTTTTAAAAAAAAAACTGCCAGTGTGAGGGGACTAAAAAATTGTCATGTATTTTCTTTTTGAAATTTGCTTTTTTAAAAAATGTTTTCCATATTTAAATTTGGTATTTTCAAAATGAAGATTTTGAATTTTTAATGCTATGCAAAATATAAGGAGTGATGTTCAATGAGGAGTGGTAGGGGCTCAAGCCTTACCTATAAACAGAGATTTATTTTTGGTATAAAGTTTATTCCTCAGAGCTTTTGTCTATGTATTTTTAAAAATGTAAGTCCTTCTCATAAAAGTAATCTACTTCAGCCACTGATTGTAAGAGAAGTTTTGGTACTGAATAGTAAAATAAATTGTTCAATCAACTCTCCAGTTTTGCATATCTTTTGTATATTATTTTTTCCTTTTCGTATTTAATATCTTTCATAGTAGAAATCTGTCAAAAAAGTAGATTACAATAGTATTATATATTGCTGTTTTCTATATCTATTGCAAGTTAAAAATGCAAAAGTTAATGTATGTATAGGTTATTATTTAATACAAATAACCACTTCAAACTAAGAAATATATCACTTTTTCTTTTGATATTTTTTAAAATTATCAATTAATAATTAAAAATTATGATCTATTTTGTTTCAAATTCCTATAATTGTGAAGAATTTTATTCTGATTTAGATTTTGAGAATATTTTTCGAAGTTAGCCAACTGAGCTATTTTTAGCCCTGATGCACATCAGATTACTGCATCATTTATTTATTCATTCACTTCTGAATCTTTATTGATAGGTAATGAAAATAAATTGTTAGGAATTTTCATTTTTTGTTGGATTTACTCCAGAAACTCGAAGTTATTGAAGGCAAAACAAACTTTCAGACATTTTTTTAAAAGAAAAATCGACTGTTTAATTTTAACAAATGTTTTACTTACATGCAATTTTTGATGACCAAATAAAATTTTGAAAATTTAAAATTAACTGTAAACATTGTTAAATAATTTTAAAGTTGTCCAAGTCTTGTGTATTAGTTAAAAGTAGGGATCAAAAAGAGGCATTGCAAAAGCAAATGCTTAAATAGCCCATTCTGAGCACAAAAGAAGTTCCTAATTAACTAAGTGAAAACTAAAAAAAAATCAATAAAGGTGAAAAGCTGAAAATATGGGAAATATTAAATGGAAGTAGATCTACACTTCATAACATTACTTTGAAATACAAGAAAGCTAGTCTAGAATTAAAAATATAACCTGTTTTTATCTTAAATGAAATGTTGATCATGCATGTAGAAGTCTAAAATATAACATTTTTCGATAGGTGTATCAATTTTTATGGTAACATGTAATTGCATTTGTGGTGTTTGCTTTCTTTATTTTTATACATTTTGTTAGAAGGTCTTGTGGTTATTGATAGTGCTATGTTTTGAGAAAATGCATTTTAAAAGTGGTCTATAATGAGGGCATCCCTTTTAAAATTTTCTAAACCTCTCAATGTTATCACTGAAAAGGTAAATGTACCTGTTAATAAGAACTTTATCAGGTTATCACTTCTCAATGATTTCCTGAATTATTTACCCTATGCAAAGAATTCGATTTCAGCATCTTCTCTCACCCTTAAAATTATTCTGTAATTTTTTTCTTCTACTGGTTTAGACAGTGGTGTCCTAGAATCCTGCCCCTCCCCACAAAGTGGTAGTGGTGTGTGGGGAGCAGGATTCAAGGGGCCAAAGGTTATGGTTGCTATTGTCCTTTGTAAGGTCTAGGGGGGCCCAAAACCTTACTTTGCCGGGGCCCCTAATATTCTGGGTTCTGCTAAGATTCCTCTGTTATCAACAATGTACTGAGCAATGTGGAAATGAGTGTGACAACCAAAGATGTACATTTCTTTATTTTTTCCCAGAAATCCATTTTTACCTTTGGACAACCAATTGGTCTAGTAATCTAAAATCCACCTGCAATGTCACTTGAACACCCTCTTCAACATTTCTAGTCAGGTGAGGCAAGAACAGCTTTGAAATCCATTAGCAAGCCTCTACTGGATTCAATTCTCTGTCTTGCTTTTGGATTTCTGTGGTTTTTCCTTTTAACTACCTATTTCAGCCCTTCCAATGTTTTGGATTATTTCTGTGTTACTGATGACTGATTTGTTTTACTGCCTAAAGTAATTTTATGTTATTTAGATATTTTAATTTTTTTTTCACTTTTTACCCACGATCACTCACCTGGGGTGTTTTGTACACTCCAGGAACAAGAAAAGCCTCCCAGGTTTCCAAAAAAATGCACAGAACCACACTTTTTTCTGTAGCTACACATTTTAGGTCATTGAACCTTCAGGCCTGATGCAACCACCTTCGCTCGGATGATTGGAACATAACGACTTTCAAAAGTTTATCTGGGATGTTGAGAACTCCACGCGACCAATTGCATTATATTTTTGTACTCGAAGAATCTAAAACAGGGTAAGTTTTACTCATTCCATTTATGTTTTTTTTTTCAAATACATTAATATGCATATATATTTTATTTAAAATTTCAATAATTGCAGTATAAAAATAATATAATATTTTAAAATAATTGTGAATTATAATTTTTTGTTAAAATTTTTTAAAACACTTTCCAGAAATTATGGCAAAAACTCCATAGGAGAGGGAGCAGCAGTGACTCCGTCATCTATTAGGTACTGTAACGACAGATTCTGAAGATAAACTAAGTTATTTTGAAGACTGTAATTTTGGAAGAAGAGTACCATATTGAACAATTTGATCATTCTACAGATATGAAACAAGAATTGGAAAAAATTTATGAGCAAGAAACAACAAATAAATTGACGGAAAACGATTCCTATTACTAGGGAAAAGACAGAATAACAAAATGGTATAAAAATAAAGGAAATACTTCAGTATGCACTCATTCCCAGAACATTGTAATTTTGCCAGGAGCAAAAGGTTTTGCCAAAACTTGTAAAGCACCTTTAGAATTTTTCAACTTTTTTATTTCAAAGGACAAAAAGCAAGATATTATTAAATATACTGATTTGTGCATTGGAATACAATTTTCAAGAGATAGAGACTGTAAAAAAAACAGATGAGAATGCGATTAATGCTTTCATAGAGGTTTACTGATTCTTGCAGGATTATGCAAATCAAGTCATAGAAAATTGAGTGATTTATGGAATGTTTCACGTTTAGACATCAATATATTTTATAAAACTATGAGTTGCAATCAATTTTTTGTTGTTGTGATGTTTAAGGTTTAATGATTTATCAGATTGAGAATCAAGAAAAATGTCAGACAAATTTACTCACATCCTAAGTATTTTTTCAAAATTTAATGGAAATTGCTCAAAATATTATTCTGTAAGTGAATAAATACATCACTATGTATGAACAGTTGCTAAAATTTAAAGGTTGTTGTTCTTTCCTACAATACATGCCACAAAAATCTGGAAAATATGGTTTAAAACTACTTGCCTCTTGTGTGACTCAAACTTTTTACACTCTAAAATTAGAACCATATGTCAGGACACAGCCAGAAGGTCCATACAAGTTTTTGTACAAAACATTGGATATTGTTCTGCGTTTATGTCAACCATTATTTGGTTCTGGACGTAACATTTCCTGTGACAACTAGTATGCTATTTGCAGAAGAATTGTTAAAAAATGTAACAATAGTTGGCACACTTCGAAAAAATAAAAGGGAGATACCATTATCATTCATCTGTAAATAAAAGCCTGGGGCACATCCACTTTTGGCTTTCATCATAAAATTCCAATTACTTTAGTTTCCTATTGTAGAAAAAAGTAAAAAAAGCGTTCTACTCATTTCTAGTAGGCATGACAGTGATGAAACTAATAGAAACCAAACCTGGAATGATGAAACCTGAAGTTGTGAATTTTTGTAATATGACAAAAGGTCATGTTGATATTACTGATGAAATGTGCAGTATATATGATGTGTTGCTAATATGTAACTGTTGGCCATTGCAACTAATTTATCATCTACTTAATACTGCAGGAATTAATGCTTCCATTGTCTATCATTTGGTTTCCATGAAAGGAAAACGAGACGTTCAAGATTATTATAGCAGATTTGAGTGGATCTTGTGCAACCACAGTGGGATATGAGATTGGAACTCCCAAACCTTCACAAAAAACTCAAAAGAAGCTTTACCGACTCAGATGATTGTAAAAAGATCATTAATCTGACAAAAAAGGGGCACTGCACTGTTTGTCCATGGGTAAAAGGTGTAAAAACTAATTTTTTTTGTCTTCAATGTAAGAAATGTGCTTAAAGCATATGTGTGAATAGTCTTCTCTGAATGTTTGGAAAATGATTAAAATATTTGTTTTCTACTATCCTTAACATCAATTACAAAGTAAGTTTATTACTGGTATATACGTTTTTCTTGTGTGAGATGTATGAAAAAAATATAAAATTATGTATTTTAAAATGAAAATTTTGTTGGTTTAGTTTAAATTAATGTTAGTCTCATTTGTATGCAATAAATTTTATAATTTTATTTGTGTAATACAAAAAACATTGTGTACTTTATAAATGTGTATCATAGTTGACTTAAATTTTTTTTCATTATTAAATACATGTGTTATAAAAGTTTAGGGTGTGTGTGTTCATTTACACCCTGCGAGCAACGAGGTTAGCAAAAACAGGCGTGAGTGATCCTGGGTTAAAATTGTAGTTGCAGAAAAAGTTTTTGAAATTTTTCTAACATTTCTTTTTTGTACATTTAGGATGTGCAACTGGTATTTTGATTGATTTTGGTGATACCAAAATATCGAAAGGAAATAAAGTTGAAGGATGTACTGAAAGTCTGGTTGGTAAGTTTGTGTTAAAATTACTATAATACTATAGTTTTATTTGTGACTTATGTTAAATTGTACATATTACAATACATTATAATTAATCTTCTTAAAATGTATCAAACTTCGTATCTAATTTGGGTATGAATGTATTACCCATATTTGAGCTTGAATGGATTATATTTCTTTTAAGAGATTTTCTACTTTTGTTTCAAAATAAAATTTTTAATTTGAGTTTTTATTACTGTATTTAAGGCTGAGTCATGGGCTCTTTGGGGAAAGGGACCTCCCACTTTGCATAGTTACCAGAATTCTTTTATTGAACAAATTTATTAAAATAGAATATATATTTTTTTAGTTAAAATTGTTTAATAATTATATTGGCTTTATTAAAGTATTTTTTCTAAGTTTATATCTACAAATTTTTTTATGTATTTTTGTGTTGTCATTTAAATTTTTGTATTTGATTACAGAGGAAGAAATGAATATAAAGTCTTCACATTTGGGGTAATTATGATTAATTTTATGTTTTAATGTTGTTTAGTTTTAATTAAAGCATTTTACTTATGCTTGCTACTGTTTATCTGTAATGTAATCCGTGTTTATCTTTTTCTTCCTAGACTACTTAATAACCAAATTCTCAACAGAAACAGTGATGTATTAAAAAGTAGTTCATACTTACTGCTTATTTTTGTTCCTGCCATATTTAGTGTATAGTTTCTGTGTTACATTCTTTTGGAAATTATCTTCAACAATTAGTGAGGGCTAATATGCTGTCTCCCCAATTGGCATTAGATGTTACATTCCCTCTGAATTAAATGAATTTCTCAACTAAACTGTTACATCTATCTAGTTAAGGCTGATTTAATTCTTTAGTAAGGCATTGAAACTTCTGTGAATTGACTCTGAAAGAATTTAGAATAAACTAGTCAACATGTGGAACTTGTTCTAAGTACTGTAAAATCTGGTGCATAATGTGTACTTTTGACACCAAAAAAAAAGATTCAAATTTGAGGGTGCGCATTATATGCTGGGTATAAAAATGATAGCTGCAAAAATAAAAAATAGAGATGAGTATAAAAACAAATTAGACTTCTACACAGATCAGAATACTATTTATTTAAAAAAAAAAATGACATATCTAAGGAACTTAAAGGGTTGTATTTCTAGAAGTATATTATTTTTTTCAAAAGCTTGAAATAATACTTCGAATAAATGATTTCAAAACATAAAAGCATTAAAGTTCCTTCATAAAAAAGGGAGTGCATGTTATACGCCGGATTTTTATGTTACTCATTTTAAAATTTTTAGTAATTAAATCGTAAGTTTCACTACTCTTTGAATTTTTCATGTGTTTTCATTTTATGCATCAATTTTCTGTTTTAAATAGTTGTTTTTCAATCACAGCCGATGTATCTAAGTATTGTGATATGATTAATTTTTTAGTGCTTAGAATAATATTGCTGGACGTTTCACTAAGGTACATTTTAAAAGCTTTAAAATTTGTCCCTTTTAAGAAACTAACTAAGTAAAAAAATAGACAACTAGTGCATTTTTTTATAAGAAAAATTTCGAAGCTTTTTTAAATAAAATTTGTATAAAAAATTTTAAAATAGATGTTAGCTTAGTTAAAAGGATTGTTTTTTCTTGTAATTTCTTATTAATTTCATAAAGAAAAATTTATTTTCAGGACTGTAGACAGTATTCAGAGCCAAAATATAAATTCTTCTCTGTTTTCTGAAAAAGAGATGGTATGTTATTTGTTTTGAAAATTCTCTTATAAACTAGTTGGTAAGAGTTTTGTTTTGAACTTGAAATGATTTAAAATAATTCATACACCACCAAAATTTTTTATTCTTATTTACTTTCACATGAATATTTCTGGGATTTGATTTTCTTTCCCACCAAATACTTCCCTTTTTTAAAAGCATTTAAATTATATAGATTTCTTGATATTTGACAGTAAATCTGTAACTTATTTTTATCAGTTTCCTGTATTTTTGCTTATGACATGGCTTAGGAACTGGGAAAGTTGAAGTAATATGATAGTTTATATTTCATTGATTCAAATATATTCTAAATTAATTAAAAAAATACATGATTACATACTGAGAATTATAACATTTTCACATTATGTTTATTGATTCCTTAAAAAGACTGACAATTTGAATAGTGGAGACATTAATATTGCACATTAATGTCCCCCCTTCCCCTTATTTCTATGATAAAAATTTAGAGAATGATACAGCAACTCAAGTGCTATTCTTGTTGCTTGACTGTAATCAAGGTTTTCTATAATGTCTGCAGAAATAGAAACTAACAGAAGAAAAATGAATTACTCACTAAAAATCTTTTCTACATTAAATATTTCTTTTATTCATGCTAAATATAGTAATGAAATGTGAAGGTCTTTTAGTGATTACTTCTGTATTATTCAAAATGTATCTATTTGTGTGTGTGAAAGTGACAAAATTTCATGTTTTGAGAGAAATAGTTCTATGCATTTTGTATCACATTTATTACCTTAGAAACATATTATACTTTAATAACTTGTTTCTCTCATTATTCCATTGAGGTTACAAATCCATATACCTGACTTTTCTCTCATCAAAACTTTTTCCACTTGTAAACTTGCTGGGGATAATCTCTTTTCAACATCCAGCAACAGTTGGTTGCCATATTGATATTCCACTTTCTTTGATATCCATTTCCTTCGTTTTGCTGAAATTTTTCATCTTATAATTTGTGACTGCTGATAGGAAATTGTTTTTGAGTTTGAATAAGATTAATTTAGAAAGCTATTTTCAAGCATGAATGAAGAAACTTATATTTCACCCTACTCTCTTAGGCTCCCTTCACACCAAACGACTCCGATTCATTCACCATCAAACTTGTCTGATCGACCAAGATTCGGCTTCGTAATTTCCTGCTCAAATAAGAGAAGATTCGCTTCCCGCACTCACACCAACCGAAACCGGTTCAATCCGCTGTCATTCTGACTTACGCATGATTCGGCAGGTCAGATTTTCTACATTCAATCACCAGACGCCGGGAGCTATTTCTTAAAGAAAAAGCGAATTCAAACAAATAGAGTGTTTATTTTTATTGTTTTTTATGTTATTAGTGATTTTTTCACATAAAGTTTCTATTAAAGAAACTGATTTAAAATGTTTGAAGATAATGAATTTCTCTGTTAGGGTTAGCATATGAGTTTGTTTTTATGCTAATAGATGGCGCTTATATTTTTGGTATTCATAGTATTCTTTTTCATTATGTAAACTAACTCTAGTTCTTGTCGCCGAGTGTGTAGGCTGTATTTTATCCCTGCTAATCATGCACGAATAATAAAATTAATTTTGCATGTATTATTTTATTCAATTTTAGAAATTTGAAAACCTTATTCTTCACTTTTTAATACTTTAAAGCAAAATGTGTGTGTTTTTTGGGGGGAGGGGAGGGAATATTCTGAAGGATGTTTGAAATAGCTTCAGAGATCAATTTGATAAGAATTTATTTAATTTTGGGAGAGAAAAAAAATTAAACATTTATAAGAATGCTAAAATAAAATGAAACACCAATATTGTCAATAATTTTAATTTCTTAAAAAGAGAGCGAGATTCCATTTTATTACAACATAGATCTCAAATTTTGTTGTATGAAACAAACAAAATGTAAATGGCATGTAAAATTTTTAATTCATTAATGTATTAGCAAACCATTTTTAAATACATAATCAAAAAAATAGTTGTTATATGCTACAGAAGCTGTAGTATATAACAACATTTGAAATGCCTTTTAAAAACATTAGAAATATTATTTGTGAAAGTAATTGCATTATAATATATTTACAATACATATTTATTATTTGTTACTACTTTTCAGACTATAATTACACTTGATAATACAGGCAAAATATAAAAAAAATAAATAAATAAAACTGTTCTTATATTTTTTGTTTTATGTATTTCAATTTGTAAATAAATGAAAAGGATACAGTTGTGAAATTAATAGCTTGAAACGTGAATCTTCTTAAAATATTAAAAACAGCATCCATGTTCGTCAGCAACTGATGGAAGAATGATTGACCCAGGGCGGTGTGAAGGCAAATCTCTGTTCATTCAGAATCGCTGTAAATTGGAAAGATCGCTACAGACTCGGAATCGTTTGGTGTGAAGGGAGCCTTAAAATCTTTTACCTTCTCTTTTACTGACAATTCATAGCTTAGGTCTTTGTTTTTCAAGAAAGCTGGTTCATTTAAAAATTCATATTTCCCAAAGCGTTTTGCACATTTTTCAATTTTTAGTTCAAAGTGTTAATTTTCATCAGTTTTCTGTGATCATGTCCTACAAATACCCATTCGCATTCCCTTGTTTCATATAAATCCAGAAATTCTTGACAAAGATATTTCAAACATTCCTTTCTATTATGTCTTAACAGTTTGCCCTAAAAATGCCTAATTTTTAATATGAAGCAATGAAAATAATTTTTTAAAATTTATTTTCCATCGCAGATTACAATGTTTTCCTTTTTGACCATTTCTGTTTTATCCCCTTTCCTATTACAGCTGTCTCATTTGCTGAAGTAAATAAATTTAGGAATTCTCTATCTTCTTTATTGATCAAATAAATTGGGTGATTCTTCAAATTATCCAATTTTGGCTATTTGTGTTCTGAATACAAAATTATTAGTATCTATTCAAGATTTTCATAGTACTCTTTTTAATAAATTGAATGTTCAACAGGTACAGAAGCATACTCATTTCTACTTTGTAATAGTGCTGCTTTTTTTCATAGCATTTACTTTTTCAATTTATTTAAATGAAACTTTTAATAAATTAAAACTTAAACACAGATACAGAAGCATGCTAATTTCTATTGTGTAATAATAATACTTTTAGACTTCATCAGACTTGGAATGTGTATTGAAAGTTGTCATGAGACCTGAATATCATTGTAATAAAAACATTTACCTTCTTGAGAGGAAAATGTTACGTACTCTTTGCTCCAAAATGAAGAATACCAAGAGTCATGTCTCTGACTAAATCATGTAATTCAAATTAGGTAAAATGTTTAAGTTCATTGCTACTTTATCATATTTATCATCATCACTTCCACATGGACACACTGTTCTTAATCATCAAACATTCCCATAGTATTTGGGAATAGATCCAATATATCAGGTCCGTAAAGGGACAGGACATTGTCTAATAGGATATTAGGATAAATTAGTTCCTTTTAGCTCTTTAAGTTGAGACCTTTCTCATTGCATGTACAAAAACAGCAGTCAGTGTTATATCTAAATTCTTTCCAAAGGATTTGTGTTTCAACTTGAAAAGGTTTTTTTTTTACTTAAAATCATTGTCTTAATTCGTCTACACAGAAGTAACAAACTGTGTGAGGCCTAAGGATTGTCTTGAACCCCCTCCACCAACTGATTTCATAACAAAGCATGCAAAATAGACCATTTCTAAAATATCTTATTTTTTTATTATTATTTTCTGTATAGTTACAAGAGAATCAGTCTGGTGAATTAACACAGCCTCACTCTCAAAATCATTCTTCTCAACCATAACTCAAATTTTATGTAAAAAGCACTTATACTCAAACTTTAGAATTATGAAGATGTGTAAAGCATTGCCAATAGAGGCTTTTTTTAGTTCTTGAATCTTCTGCCGCAAATATGAGCCTCACTGTCAATGAGGATAAAACGAAATTTTTGAAAATTTCATCCTCCATGGTAAATTATTCTAACCTTTTGAGTATTAATGGTTACACTTTCAAAAAGTTCATGAATTTAAATATCTTGGTACAATTTATGATAAAAATAAACAGAGCAAAAGTTGATAAGACTCAAAATGGCTAATTAATGCTTCTATAGGCTGAGATGACAGTAAAGATTTAATTTAATCAGCTGCAAAACACTAAATTAAGAGCTTACAAAACACTGAAATTACCTGTCTTGCTTTATGCAAATAAAAATGATACCTTGACCTTAAACAAAGATGTAATGCACTCACTTGACATGTTTGAGAGAAAAATTCTTAAAACTATCTTTGGCCCTGTACAGGAAGAAGGGTGGTAGAGAATCGAATATAACATTGAATTGTACAGGCTATATTGACAGCCACAAATAACACAAGTAGTAATCCGTAGGAAGGATTAAGATGGCTTGGCCATATTTGGAGAAGCTCAAAAGATAATTCCATTAAGATGATATTTTGACATTTAAACACTTGAGGGAACTCGAGCTAAAGGAAGACCACCAACTAAATGGTTGGATGACATTGAAAAAGACTTAATTACTTTGGAAATTAAAAATTGGAGAGTAATTGCTACACCTCTATTACCCCCCCCATATAAATAATGAGTGAGAGGTACCCTCCATTGCACCAAATTTTGAGATTTTTCAGCGAGTATAATTTCAGATAGGTAACAGTGGTAGTGGAAGGAGAGTTGGAAGATTACTGCCCTCCTTTGTAAGTTTGTCTGTGCCATTTCATTGCCATAAAGGTCGACTTGAGATGGGATCCACTGAAAATGGATATCATAGTGCAGCCATATAAGCTTCAATTTGTGTGGGATAGAGAGACTTTTTGTCTTCAACAGGAAACCAATTGTTAAGGTTTTGAAGTATGCAATTCAGCTTTTGGAGATAATCCGAAGGTGGCCATATTTCTTAGTTATAGTAGCCTTGAGTCCCATATCAATGATCATTAGTTCAATCCTGAAAACTGAGTAGAAGTTCGTGTTACGTTTTTTGAGTCAATTTTTCCTGACGGTATCAATATAAATACCTCTACTCTCTTGGTCAGATATTTTAATGCCATCAGTATAAATCTTAGTTACATCGTTGGGGATGCTGTTAATGACTTCTAATGCTAATTGTCTTAGGTGGATAAGGACAAAATCTTTCTTAATGACAGGAGAACTTAGTTCTAAGTGGAAATGGACCCCGGAGAGTCCCTTCGAAGGATTCAATCAACATTTTAATGAGTAGGACTCTACATCACCAGTAAGAACTGTGAAAGGGCTTTTTTTCTTTACCCTTTGCCTGTTTCTCCCATTATTCACATATGTTGATGCCTTATTTTGCTAGCAGGAGCTAGAATTTTTAAGTGTTTGGCTTGTCTGTGATATAGAAAAGGTAGTCAATCTGCATCAATAAGAACGATTTTTGAAGAGCACCTGTGGTTCAGACCGATAATGATATTTGTAGATAATAAGAATTCAAAAGGTTTTCCTTAATGTTCATGTACACCACTTCAAATATGTTATGCAAAACCTCACTAGTGAGTGAGTGTATGGTGCTAGAGCCAATTCTGGCTAAACTGCACCAGCAAAACTTCACCAAGTTACATTTTTGGTTTAAAAAACCATTCACTAAGAATTTTAGCTTTTTTACAAGATATTTTTGTGTCAAAAATCGTTTATCAAACATCAAAACTAGGGAAAGTTACAATGGCACAGGAGTTATGGTCACCTACTTGGGGCCTGTGTTGTCGAATCATGTTTGAGTTCTGATGCCAATGAAAATCCACCATGTAGAAGGGATGATGCACATTAAATCTGTTGTCACTCAAAGTTCTCACATTGGTGTGGAAGTTAGAGGGGTGCCAGGTCACATGTCATACTCATTACTTGGTCATGGTTCAAAATTACAAAGGCCAATGACAAATTTCCTAGTGTTGCTTTAGAGTGCCAATGACAGTAAATACTAATTCAGTAAAAGTAAGAAAAAATTAAAAGGTAATTGTGGATGATTAGCTGAATTATCCCTCCCAACTTTGTATTTTATTTACTCAAAATTTAAATACACTGCAAAAGTTCTTAGGGTAAGAAACAAATATTTAAAAAAGTAAAAAAATTTTCTTATAAAAAAATGCATAATTGAAAACTTGATCAGCAACATATTTTCTAATGCTCAAATTTTTTAAAGTTAGAAAATGAAATATTGTCAACTTTCTTATTTCAGTTTAACTATATTCATGTCCAAAATTTTCTTTACTTATCCAATAATAATGAAATTCCATTGAATCCCAAAGGGTGTAATCTGTTTTTGAAAGAAAAGTGTGAAAACAAGCTTAAATAGTATTATCTAACAAATTATCAAACTGTTTCTATTATGTAAATCAGGTCTTAATGTCATTCAAGAGTAAATTAAGTGCTTTGTGCAAAAGGATTATCTAAGTGAGTTTTTGCAGTAGATCGTTTGATTTTATTGTATAAAGTCCCAAAATAATTCGTCTTGACTTTGAAACATCATTTGGATGAATCTGTTAAGTGACAGATCATCAGCTGCTTAGAAGCAGGGCAGACAATTGTGGATCAGTGAGATGTATAGATATTTCTAGGTATGTAATCTATGCCATGGAAATACTTTCAGAACCCAGGAACTGTCATAAACATACAGTATCTACTTTAATATTGATTTTTTGTAATAACTTCCCATCCTAATAGGAAATCTGCTGGTTTGGTTATTTAAAATTCAGGGCTTGCAGCTGGCACTGGAATTGTTGTGTCATGTCTAATTGTACATGTTACTGTTAAAGTATATATTTCAGTTATTTCATAGAGTAACTAGGTATTTCATGAAATAAATTAGAGGTCAGTTAAAGTATATAATAGATGAAAAATTTCATACTTTACCTAATTATTCTATGAAATAACTAATGATATACAGTTGAAGTAAAAAAATAAACGATTTTAAAGTCATTTTATAAGTTAATTGATTATAAATAGCTAAAATCTCTCGAAAAATACATTTTATCCCTATTATGGATGACTGATTGATAAATAATAAGGAAAAACAGGTGACATAATTTATTATTGCTAACATTAGTTGAACAAGGGGGAGAGAAAAGAATATGTTGCAGAAATAGTTTTGTATTTAAATATTATAAAAAAAACCCCATGCTTTTAGAAGAAAAACAGTTGCTTCATAAGAACATTGCGTAAACTTTTTAAAACAAAAATGTAAGAGAATATATGAATTTAAATTTTATGAAATACCTTTATTTTACTTTTCATTATTAGAGCAAGGATTGCTGTGATGACCCTTTGAGTTACATAGCATATTATTTTTGAAACAAGCACCTTTTTTACTATTGTATATTTTTTTTTGCACAAGTACTTTTTAAATTTTTGTCCAGAGCCTTAACTTAGAGCTGTTGCAATAAATCAAAGCATTGTGTCAATATTCAGAACTTCTTCAATAGAAATGAATTCTCGCTTACATATACTGAACTGAGATCAAGAGTAAAAATGTTTTATTTGGTTATCTCTTGTTCCTAATCTGTAAAATCCTTCAGTATTTTCTTTAACGACAACTAAAATGGGTCTACTATCTCCTTCCTCTCTCAACTTCAGAAACTGGAACATGAACTGTAGTGCATACAGATGCATCAAAATAAGATTTGCTAGACAATTCCATTATCATAGCTTGAATTTCCAAGCATTCTTTAGCTTCTTGTCTTTCTTTCTCAATATTTATTTTATTTAGACACTAGCTACTAACTTTCTGTTTAATTTTATCTTCCATGTAACAGACTTCTGAACATAAAACATGTTACTCACATTTACAGCAAAATAAGCTGTCTTCGCTATTTTTTTAAAACACAACACACAATTTTTGGAACTAGTTTGATATTCGGGGACATGGCACCAAGCAGCGCTTGTTCTTGCTAGAATGGAATCCAAGATGGCGGCCTAGCGGTAATTTAATGATACACAATAATTTTTAAGAATTGTTTTGAAATACATTAAAATATATTTCAAATGAAGGATATAGGAAGAGCCTTAGAATAACCAGGATCAATCAATAAATAATGAATATCAAAATAATATAAAAAGTAACACGTACTAATAATAGTATTATATGCAGTATAAATAATCTTATAATTTAATAGTAATTATATATAATATTCATGTAGTATGATTTAATATTAATTTTTATTATAGTAATCATATAATATAATTTAATAGTGATCATAAAAAAAATAATTGTATTGTAAAAAAATAAAAATAATGCATAAGAATACTCGTATTACATAATAATTATAAATAAATAACATAAAAATAATTATAAATAAATAACAATTATATATACAAATAAATAACAGAATAATTTTAAATAAATAACGAATATTATCTGATTATTACATATAGTAATAATTGTATTTTTATTACATTATTAATAAAATGATTACATAATATATATTAAAATTAATAATGAATATCAATTGCAAAGTACTGAAAGCTAGCAATATTCTAAAAACTGCAAGTTCCTTCATCGAATTGCATCGAACAAGGAACATTAAAAAAAGCATTTTTAAAACGTAAAATAAAGCGAAAATAAATGATTTATAGCGATAATTAAAAGTACAACACTCATTCTTTTTTTAAAAAAATATCCTAGCACTCACCCATATTAGAAATATCCAAATTCGAAAATAGCAAAAAATAAAATAGAAGACGGAAATAATAGAAGATTTTCTCTGAAAATGGTTAAATTTTTTAAAGAAATCGAATTAAAACTCGTCTGAAATTAATAGGGTTACCGTGGGTAAAAAACCAATGAAAGTTATTTTTAATATACACTATCCCCATGGCAACCACATCCCCAGACGATAAAAATATCAAGGTAACCATAGTGTAATCGCCCATCTTGGCGAACATAAACAACAACTTGGCGCTTTCCCCCGGATATCAAACTAGCGCCCAATTTTTTTCCCAGTTATTCGGGGTGTATCTTAACATTCGAAAGTCACTTCTACAGTTTCATTCAAAGAGGCTTCTTTGGCAAAAATAGCATCATTTTTATGCTCGGAACATGCAGTTAAGCTGTTATGACATTTTAAAACTGTTCATCCTCTTCTGCATCTAACACTTCTCTTGGAATAAAAGTTACAGAGGTTTCAACTCTAGGAGCACATCCAAACATATCCTCTTAAAGCATTATCTTTCATCAAGACCCTTGCTTTTCATGAACTAAATAAATTTAAGACCATGACTCCATGAAGTAGATTGGTTGTCTTGCATCCAAGTTGTTAACATATTTTCAATGTCTTGATTGCCTCTCCCCTCATGAACACTACCTTGACTGACTGTACCTGGGTTTGCCTTGTACAATCTTAAGTCCCGGCCAAGTTTTTTTCAATTCATCTATAAATTAATTGCAGAACTCCCTTCACTTGTCGAATTGCAATACACATGGGTCACCAAATAATAAAAATATATCTACCAATGCATTGTGACATCTTCTGCTCTTTTTGTTTGGAGAAGTCATAAACTTTGTCCTATGATCCTAGTAAACTAAAATAAATCTATAGTTTCCATCAGGTTGAGACTGAAAATCTATGAGATCTACTTGACATCTTGAATTCTGATGTGGAAACACCAAGGCCTTAACCATAATACCTTTCCTTCCCATATCTCGTTTTTGCTGACAAGGTTCACAAACACTCAAAAACAGCTTTATGTCATTCTGTGTAATGTTTTTATATAAACAATTCCGTTCTTTTGTCACATGGTCTCTACCACCTTGTCCAATAGAAACATGTGTTTCATATAAAATATCCAAAAGCATGTCACTTGAGGAATAAAATACCACATCAGGTTTTGCAACTGTTACTGGCACAATTAACTTTTATACTCCTTGGAATTCAAAAATATAATGCTGGAGTAACCAATAGTCACATAGTACTTTTTCTGTGCTGTTTTAGCACTTTTCACTCCTATCAAAGTTAATAATTTTTTTATGAGTAAAAGCAACTCTGTTTTCCTTTGTTCCACACTTGTTTAACCCTCTAAGCGGTCTGCACGTAAAATTCCGCCATTCCAGAGATGCTTTTTCTGCCTTCAAGCAAGATTCCCAAAAAAGGCCGAGCCGCATTCTTAAAAATACGGCTCAACCGCTTTTGAGAACTCCACCTGAAAGCAAAAAAATATGTGTGGTGCATTTTTGAAGCATCTCCAGAATGGCAAGACTAAGTGCAGACCGCTTAGAGGGTTAATGAAGATTCAAATCTCTCACAGTAAAAATCTTTATTTTTTACGGATTAGTCTCTCATTTCTACAGAAGTCATTGCTTGAAAACAGGTTGCAAAAATATTTGTGAATAATCTAAAACGGTACACATTCTAAATTCTATCTCTAAAAGCAATGGAATGAAACTTTCAGACACACACATCATTGCAAAGCAGCTAGAACTAGTTCAAAGAATTTTTGAGTGCTGTATTTCATACTTTAACAATCAAGTAATCATTATTCTATAGGATACCTAGTTAAATCGTAGAATTCAATATTTTTCTATATTTTAGCTAGCTTGTTTAGTTCATGAAATACCTAGTTATTCTATGAAATAACGAATTTCACACTTTAATGGTAACATATACAAAATATTTATATTGGAAATGACCTGTATGCCAAAGCAAGGGTGTGTTATGTTTTCTTGGCAAAAGAGTGATTGTTTTGATTATGGTATACGTAGAGAACATCCAAACTGAAGTGAATGTCAATTGACTTTTGCTTTTTATTGACGATTGAAGATTTATTTAACATCCGATTCTAAAGGTTTTTACGTAGTGAGGAAGTGATTGCCTGGGAGGTATGGGGATTAATATCTATCAATAGACACATGCTCTTACATTCTTCAAACAGAGGATCTGCTACCAATTAGATTACCTATTGTAAGCCTTTTCAGAGATACATATGTTTCTGATTTTTCTATTTGACAATAATGCTTATCTATATCAAGCAAACTACATTGATGTGCTCCTTGAAAGTGAAGCTTTGAGTGAATACCTTGGCCTGGAAAATCCTCTGACCTGGGAGAGAATTTATGAGACTACCTTTAAAAGTAATTGCAGGAAGACATCTTTCTCCTAGATGTATGTAAATGCTTTGAAGACTTCATTGCTTTAGGAGTGGAATTTAATTTCCTGACAATTGCCAGCCTTAAATCATGATATGTATATACAACTCCAGCAACCACATGCAGTATTAAATTCATAAGCTTTAATTTTTCTCAGTTATTCCTCCCCTCTTAACTCTTCTTATCACAGATTGTTGTCATTTGTATTGTTCTTAATTTTTTTTATTTGTGTTATACCACACAAATTCATAAAATGTTTTAGTTCCTGAGAAATCTACAACTTAAGGTATGTAAAGGTAATTTTTGATGTTATTGTATACCTGAAAAATATGTATAATGAAACATGTATTTACTGTTATTATTTTTATATCAGTTTTATGCATGGTTAAAAATAAAAAAAAATCACAATAATTAAAACTTTTACATTCAATACTGTCTAGCAGATTGCATTAAGTGCATTGTCAGATATTTAAGAGGTGTAAGGAGGAAATATACATGGAAACGAAAAAAAAAAATTTATATATTTGAGAAAGGGTTTTTTCCCCCTTAGAAATCTATAAGATTTCAGAATTCTTAATGCAGTCACATTTTTTTTTGCCTTTTGTATTTTCCTGTTTATACTTTGTAAAATGGTTCTTATATTTTAGGTTTCTTAGTTTTATATTTATCTTTATTGTGGTACATATTTTTTTCCTGTTGATCTTCTTGAACTCCTTCTCCCTTTATTGTGGAATCGATCTTTCTATTCTATAAAAAACTTATGTACCAGATTTGATGCCCTTTAGTTAAAGTTAGGGTCGTTTGAATAAAAGCTTTTCATTTATTAGCTTTTTATTTTAAAAATAAATGAATTAAATACCATGAACATGTCTGATGTTTTAAAAATATTCTGTAGTTTTTCTTTATATTGATTGCCTATTTATTATGTTTTAGTGTCACATATCAAAACCTAAGTGGAGTACACCTTCTCCTCAAAGCATGAAAATTATAAGTCACGAAGCATCTCGAATTATTGATAAGTTGTCAATATCTACTGAAGAAATGTTGTGTGATGAAGTTTTTCCTGCTATTAAATCTTTGGATGATGGTTGTTTTGATGAACTTAACTCAAAATCTGAAAAAGTTTCTGTAACAGATAATTTTATAGTTGAAAAAAAACCTGAAGATAACCTTTTAGTTAATCAAAATATTTCTGTCATCGAAATTTTCAATGATCCCCATGTAAAATCTGAAATTGCTCTTGAAAAAGATAATTTTTTATGTGATAAAATGACTGAAAATAGCCCTTCATTTTGTGAAGATATGTCCAAAAGTAAATTTGGACGAAATAATTCTCCAGTTGAAGAAATTGTGTCAGATTGTTCAACAGCTTCATATGAAAAACAGTTAGCAACACCTTCAAAATCTAAAATGATAGCTGAAGTAAAACTGAGTTTTATTTCTGAAGAAATGCCTAAAATTCCTCTAATATCTGAAAATGTATGTAAAAAAGAATTAGTTACAGCACTTGTTTTGAATAAGGACTCAAATAAAAAGACAAGACACATAACTTCTATTGTAGATGGGAATCCTACAATTTTTGAGGGAACAGAAACATTAGATAATCATTCTGAACGTGAGCCACTTGTGCAAGTAAAACAAAGCTTGGGTATTTCTAAAGGTTTTGGTTTTAAATCGTCCAAGAAACGATATGTTGAGGGGAAAAACGAAAGCTTAATGCCGCATGCTGGAAATAAATTTCTTGTTAATGAAATAGGACTTAAAAAGACAGAGAAAACCTCCATTCTGGTTGAAAATGAGCTTAAGGAGTTAAAAATAAGTGATAAAGTCTTAGAAACCAAGCCCTTTATTGAACGTACAGGAAAAAGTATTGCTGCCCTTTCAGTGCCATTAGAGAATAGAAAAGGTAAATCTGTCATGAATACAAGTCAAAATTATCTTCCTAAAGAAGCAATTGGTAAACATTCATACAAATCAAATGTACAACTTCAACCATTCTCCCGTAGTAAGCAGCCTTTGTCCAAATCTGCATCAATGGTAAAGTAACTATTTGACATTTTATTCATAGTTTGATTGCATGTTTGCATTTTATTTTACCAATTTATCAATAATTTTTTGTAGAATAAAACATGGACGAATTATCTGCAATAATTATCAAACATTTGTTAGAACTGATCAAATGAATTTCATCTTTTTAAACATCAGATGAAATTTGGAGAGTTTGTTCATGTTTTGATTGCTATGCAAAAATTTGGATATATTTTGTGAAAATAAAATTTAGAAATATGTTCATTAAGCAAAAATGAATCTCTGGATTGGAGAATATTACATTAAACATGAGCAATTAAATTATTTGATTGTAATTATTTACAATACTCACAATTAAATTGGGTAGTAAGTTCAAGTCAGCTTAATTTTTAACAAGACTATATTATTCTATTTAGCTTAATTGCTCTTAAAACAGAGATTTAAAATTTAGCAGTAATGTTTACTTAGGAATTTTTATCTTGAATGATATTAATTTATCAAAGTACAAAGCCTGGATTACAAGATGAATTTCATTTTATAAATTGCTGGGTTCTTATTAGCTATTATGGTGCTTTACTTTCAAGCAAATTTACTTAATTTCTTTCAAGTAATTTATTTTGATTTTGAGCTTTCCACATTATGTATGAAACCATATCAGATTGATGCATATGGCTATCAGTGTTTGGCTTTATAAAAAGATTTTCCAGATAAAAATAAAACTTGACTTAGAAAATTTTATGTTTTCATGCTTTTGAAATTTTATGGATCCATGAAGAAAAAAATGTACAATTTATTTTCTTTTGTTAGAATTATTTTTTAAGCTTATATATACATTACCACATATTTAAAAGATAATTTATTTACTACAACTTGTAAAACTTATTAATGAAATGAGTTGAAGAATTTTCCTTTAAACAATTTATTATACCTAATATTTTGAACTCCTTATCATTGTTACACTTTTCATGGTTAATTTAACTGTAACAGTGGAGTTTTAAGATTATAAATTATTCAAATCCTCCTTTTTTTTTAAAGGCTAACACACAATTGTTAAAATATCTGCACCAGTAATCTGCTACTTACTATTTACGTGAGATGTATTACTTTATTACACTATTTTGCTTAAATTAACGTATGTACTCTAGCACACATTTAGTACTTCATTGAACTTCAGTTTTAATATTCTTGCAGAAGTTAGGAACTCCCACTGTGCAATCTGTCCGTCGCTCTAATTCTTTCCAAACTCAACGTGGTAAGAATTCCATTCCAACAGTTGAAAAAAAGTCTACATCATCTGCAATCAGTTCTTCTTCCAGAGTTTTAAAACCAAGGATGTCTTTAAGTGTAGCTTCAAATGATGGTTTGTGCACTTTTTGTTTGCTAAAATTTCAATTTTGCTATGCTTCATGTGCAATTTTTTATTTAGCTTCATCTGAACAAGATATATTAATTCATAAAAAATAAATTTATTGTGTAGGGTTTTATTTGTTTATATTTTTTAAAAACTAGTCTTTTTCGGCTTAATTTCTAGAAAAGAATTTTCAATAGTGCATTCATTTCGTGCTTTTTATAACTTTGATATCTATATAAATAAAAATTACATTTTCATTTCTTTTACATTTAAGACAAAGGAATGGTATTAAAACTAAAAGAAATAAGTGAATTTTTTCTGGAAATTCTAGTTTGATTTAAATTTTGTGAAATTTGAGAACTGTCATTTCTTTTTATTTACAAAATGTGATTTTTTTAAGAACTTTTCATTTGTGAATATGTGCATGATATTGTCCATCAGAAATCAAATTAAATTCTGAATATAAACATAGATTCTTTTTGAGTGTTATTGAATTGCTCAAGAAATAGTTATTCTCATCAACTGGATGCGTTGTGAATGGAGAGGATAATGGGTTATGGTATTGGCTACATCAAAACATTTTAAGTTGGAGTGGGGAGGATAATTAGGTGTAACATTGTGTATTTATTTAGTTCTCGCTCAAAATTCCTGATTTCCCTTTATTCATAGTTCATCCTTTAAGTGTTTTAAAATATAAAGTTTAAGAAGAGATTAAAATACTACTAGTTTTCCTATCTACAAGCTAGTACTGTTTTACTTTATGTTAGAAACTAAACCACAAGCAAAATATGAAATCAATTTATCAAATTCTGTAACCTTTTTTGCATGTACTGCAATATAATAGAAAATATTGATATGTATACTTGGATCATCCTAGTTAATCTAGTAGATTTACTGAACTGGCCTTTAATGTTACAGATTGGGAATACTTGAGGGATTGTGTGAAATGTAGAAAGAAAATTTTAATAAACTTGTGTTCAATATGTTTACTACTGATCATTTTATTTCATACATACTATCTGTCTGTGATTACATGCTTTAAAATAATTTTTTCCTTAAATGTTCTTTGTGTTAATTTAAATTTAAACTGCATAAAGAGAAAGGGTGTTGAAATTTAGTAATAAGTTTTGTTTGAATAAATTTCCTTCATGCATAAAATATATAGCTTTTTATTTTAGGAAAAGGATTGTCAAACCCTTTAAGATTTGGAGCTAATTTTCCAAAAGCAAAAAGTTTCAATTTGGCTACTCCAAACCCAAACCGAAGAGCTTCTGATATATATTTCAGTAGTGAAATCAAAGTACCAGTTCCAAATATTAGAAATTCAACTTTACAAAATCCTGTTTTTTCAACTTCAAGTAGGTCCAGGTAAGACCTGTTAGGTTAAGTTAGTGAAAATGTGAACATTCTCTTTTCCCCTAAAAAGATCCTTTTGTTGAATGTTATTTTTATTCTCTTTTACTTTTTGTCAGATAAATTTTGAAAAACCTTGTATATTACATAATACCTATATAAGCAAACATAAATCCTTTATTTGATAAAATTAGTTTCTGGTAATGAAGCTTATAAATTTCTTACCTTTTACTTTTCATTTTATCATAAATTTTTAAGGGAAATTTAAAATTTTGTTCAGTATTGTAAACTTTTTTACTTATTAAAGTTTCATTGAGTATAGAATTTCCTCCTATACGAGAAAAATAAAAATAAATTTTTTTAGATGTTATATGTTATATAGTTGAATGTATACAGTCATGTCCAGCAATGTGTCCTTTTGCATTTTTATTTATTACCAAATTTTTATACAGATTTTCTTCCATCTTTATTTTCGAAAATATCTTCAAATTATTAGGCAACAATACATTTTACTTACAAATTTTTGTTCGAGAATTTTTATTGGTGCACTTGATATGTTGGAGTTACCTTGTTAAATTTATCAGGTTATCTCCCCCTCCCCCAACACACACACACACTATTTGTAACTGCACTTGCTGTTCAATAAATGTAAAAATCATTGAATAAGCAGTAAAAACATCTTTAAAAGTAACAGACATTGCAAGAACAGATAATAGTTTATTTGTGAAAATTATTAGTTATACTTTTGTTATTAGTCTCCTTTTAGATGGTTTTATTGAACAATTCAAGGAAATTCAGGCAGCAGTCGATAAAGAAAGATTATATGCCACATGCGAGGCTATGAGCTGGGCAGTAAAATATTTGGAAAACCTGAAAATTCCTCCCCCTTCCCACCCTTTGGTAGAGTGGTTAAAAGAATTTTAAGTTTAGAATATATATGTAATAACTTATAAGTTAATATCTTCTTATAATTCGAATATCTTTTATTAAGGACATCTAATTCATAAATCCTAATACCCTATTTCGAAATGTGTCTCAATTTATCTTTTTCTAAATCATTAAAAACATTATTTTGGTATATTTATTACCGATTCTTTAGACCTTGAATTTTTTTAAATTTACTATCTATGACTTATTTTTATTTATTAATTATACTTCTTTCTATAAAAGCCCTGAAATACTTTGACAAAAGGTTTAAGTTAAGTTCAGAAGCGGTAGTTTTTTGACAATCAAAAGTGTAAAAGTTTCCTCCACTATGCCATCCTGATTACCCTTCTTAGTATTATTTCTATCTAGATTTGTATACTCTTCTATATCTCATTCTTTCTAAATGTAAACATCATTTGCTTATTTATTTATTTGTAGATTTTCAGCCTAAATGCTCTCAAAACTATTATCAATTGTTACACATTTAAAGTTCATTTTTATATCAAATAAATTGTGCATTAAGTTCTCAGTATAAAAAATATCAGAACTTTGGTACTACAGTTTTCATTTTGAAAAAACACTTGAAAAAAACTGTAAAATTATCAGTTCTCATATTAAACAACAAAATCAAATTTCAGAAAATAGTAATTATGAACTATACATTTTCTTTTTAGAGCAAAATATAGCATTAATTTTGAATAAATTTAGCCCGATACTTGAAAAAGTTAAACCCAAGATCTCTAGATATGTTTTAAAATGGTAATTTTATAATAATAACATTCACAATAATTGTGAAGTTTCAAGTTTGACTGCCCTATCAAATAAATTTAAGTAAAATCGATAAATAAAATAATTTATTACACATATATTGGAAAACTCGAATACTCGATACTATATACTCGAATTTTTTTTTTAAAGTTTCTACTCTTTAAAATAGCCAAACACATTTAATTTAATTTATTGAGGCTACAAAAGATTTCATTGCCAGTGATCTCTGAACTATAAACTTCTTAACTTCACAAGATTCATTTTATAGTATGCATGGCTGCATGAATTAAACTGTATGAAATAATTTTTGGTGTAAACCACATTTGTAAAGTTTTTAAAATATTACTGTGTAAACTTGGAACCTGCATTATTCTTTAGTTTTTAAGTATATTTGTAGTCCCCTATTTCAATCACGAAGGGCTGAATGGGCAAAGTATATCTATAGTCTGATGCTTTTTGTCAGAATAAAGTAGCATGATTTTCAATTACATGAAAGTAAATGACATGACCAGATATATGAATGCAGAATAGTACGAGCACTTAAAATGGCTCTAAGTTCATTGCATTCTATGATGCTTGTTGACATAAACATGGGAAGAGTAAAATCCCAACCAAGTAATTCACCTTGAAATCTTCAGGCATGAAACAATGTTTTGAAAATCAATAAGTAGATTCTTAAAGAACTGTGCACATCATCCTAATCTAAATTCTGTATATAAATCTATGTAATGTGCTGAATTGCAATATTTCCTTGAGGACACAAAATCACTGAATGGAAACTGAAAATAAATATTATCATGAAAATTGAAGAATATGGTGCAAATGAATTACACTAATATGCTGTATATAAAATATAATCACTATCTATGTAAATTAAAAAGATTCCCAGATAAAATTTTAGCAGTTATACATTATTCATTAATACAGTTTTTCCCCAATTATAATTATTGAATATTGATATTTTTATAAGGGTGTTTGCAGTATTTTTTGTTATGGTTATTTCTATATAAAATTTAGGATGTTTTAAAAAGCATGATACTCTTAAAAAAGAATTTCTAGTTTAAGAATTTAGAGGACATTTTACCATTTATGCATTAGAAATATTAAATTTACTAATAAATTTCCTTCTGTATTTATTTTTTTGTTTTAATATTTTTCAGATTCTCTAGCAGATTAGATCGTCCATCACCTCTGCCCGGCTTCATGAATGATAATCTTGCTAAAAAACTGTTCTAATATATAAATATACAAAAGAATATATTTTCTTTTATTTAAAACAATTGTTATGACTGGTTATATTCTATTTTGGGGTAATATTTCTTTTTTTGATTTTAAATTAAACATAACTTAAATGTATATATATTGTTCCCTAGTTGTAGCTAATTAATAAAGATGTAATATATTGACACTCTTATTTCTGTAATATTTTGTAATTCTTTATTGCATTCAGTGTGATGTTCATTAATATAACTGAAATTTCTTTCTTACAATAAAATAAGATCAATACATGATAAAATATGGTCTTAAGCACTTGTTAAAAATACATGAAAATCGCTTTTGAAATTAAATATAAACAAAATATTCCAAACATTACAAAAACTTAAATGAGCTCCATTCTTAATTCAAGAATGTTTTAAAAGCAGTTGCCTTGTGTATGGAATACACTCATAAAAAAGTTATCTCAAGTTTTATTTTGAAATTGAAAAATAATTTAGAACTTCTTAATTACTTAACATCAATTTCTGCCTTAAAAGTCAATGCTTAAACGTAACTTGTATTCATTGAAGTACACCCTAATTTTCTCTTTTTCTATGCTATTTTTGA
Organism: Trichonephila inaurata madagascariensis; assembly: GCA_019973955.1. Taxonomy (NCBI): domain Eukaryota; kingdom Metazoa; phylum Arthropoda; class Arachnida; order Araneae; family Nephilidae; genus Trichonephila; species Trichonephila inaurata. The sequence goes on from BMAV01025876.1 coordinate 69,025, forward strand.
AATAACATGATCCAAGATTTAGCTTTATTTTTTTGTCATGACTGATTTGTTCTAATGCAATCTAGGATTGCTAACTGTGTTCTACACAAAGACAAAACTAATTAAATACTAGTTTGGCTTAGGAAGCTCTTTAATATGGTACATTTGGAAAGTACTTTTTACACTTTGATCTACATGTAAAATACACCCTAAAATTTCAACTGGATCTGAAGTTTTATTTTGCTGGATACCAAAAATTATATAAAGAACTTGCAAAACTGAGTAATAAATAGATTTTCTATGAATAAAAATCAATACTGTAAAATATTTCAGAAAGTTCTCAAAACATCACTGCTGGATAAAAATCTTTGGTTGCAAGCTTAGCATATGTAGGTCTTTCTAGTGAGGTTGTGAGCTTTACCATGTTTTCATACTAATCCTCTTGGGGAATTTTTGGGGCCAGCATTGAGTTATTTCACAGCCAATCCTCTCAAGAAGAAACCATGATATTCAGATTAGTTAGTGGAGGTTTTGTAATCGCGGGGAAAGAAGGAGAAAGGAAGCAGAGATGTTGAACGCCGTGAGCTGATGGTAAGGATTTAAACTTAGAAGCATAATTATAGAACTGGCTTTTTAGGAAGAATAAGATTCTTTACTAATTCATTAGGTAGCTTTACTTAAAGTTAAGCAGTTAGGATTCCAGGCGCTTATTTACATAGAATTTAGGGATACGTTATATCACTCCTGATTGCTTTCCTATAGTAAGACTTTCTTTGTTCAATATATTTGGATAATAATAAATTGGATTTATTATGGCTAACTTGGGTGATCAATTCTTACCTCCCACAAATCTAGGTTGCATAGATGAAGAGATGGTACCCCCAGGTAGGGGGGTATCACAAGGTTAATTTTGATTCGTCCCATTTAGATTTTATTGTAAGTAATTACAAAATTAATATCACATTTTTCTAATATTTTTTTAAAGTGTAGCCTTTCTTGAGACAATAAGCATACAGTCATAATGTTGTAGACATTGATATATGTGTAAATATATTAATGTTGAATGTTTAAACACTAAATGGGGCATCAAAACACTGAATAATTCTGTCATTAGATTGCTGTAGACTCACTGCACAGTGGTATCATAACTGGAAACAGTTTAATAAGACCTGTACTATGTCAAAAAGAGCTGGACAAGGTGTGCAGTGGCAAAGCATGACCTTTGGATCTCTAACAAAGTGGCAACTCTCTTCATAGCTCTTCAGTTTATGGAGAAATGTTTCAAGGCAAACCATTTATCTATGTCTCACCACTGTCCGATTGTATGCTGGGTGATCTGTGCTTTGACTACATCTAGCTTCTGCTCACTGGGTAGCTAGTTTGAATTTCTGAAAACAATATCACCATTGATACATTTTCCCGACTAGTCGTGTTCTTTATACAGATGAGTTGAAATTAATCATGCAGAGAAGTAGGCTCTTTTAATTCACCTGAAAGGCACCAGGAAATAATATCACCCAACAAATCGAAGAGAACGAGACTTCTTTGGAGGAGATGCCATACTGATGTAGAATGGCATGATGATCTATGAGATCACATTTTTGCATTTGTTCCTGAAAGTTACATTAATTGCTGTATGCTAATGTAATTTGAAATCCTGCAACCTTATGTCTAGCTTTTCTGTGTGGAGCTGTTGATCTTAAAAATCTTGTCAAACTGACAATACTCCTCTCCACAGGGATGATAACACTTCCGCACCTTTCCATCAGAAAGAAAATATTCACTAGAGGGACTGGCCAGCTAGATCTCTTGACTTGAATTTGATAAAGAATGCTTGGGACTTAAATAAAGGCAATTTGCTGGTTAGCAAAAGCTATCCACATGGCAAAACAAATTGCATACATTTCTCCATGAAAAATTGAATAATCTTAATTGATTTCAGGGCCCTGGTTATTCATTTGTCTCATCGTTGCCCCTCTTGTGTATTCCTATGAGGTAGTAGAATATCTACTGGTATATTTTGAGCTTGTAACTTTTCATGATTCATTTAATTGTGTACTCTTTCTTTTTGTGCTCTTTATCTTTAAATCTGTTCCGTACAGTTGACTTTTATCACTGTGTATCGTTATGTGCCTGGATTTCAAACATCCTGATCAATGTTTTCATTTGTGCATCGAAATTGCCTGTCGGATTAATTTGGATGTGTGTGTAAAATGAATGTAAATATCAACTTTACACTATTAATAACCTTTTATATGGTTATTTTTCAAATATAACTAACCTTCTTTCATTTTACATGATTTGGGAATAATTGAGAATGTATTATCTTATTAATAAACAAATCATATCTTTTCTTTGCTAGGTTTTTTTAAAGAATTGCTGCTGTGTAAAAAGAAATGCTAGGTGTGCATGTTTGTATTCTTATTTAAAGTTACTAAAAAAATGAATTTTTCATCTATATTTATATGCATTTCCATATTTCAGGGACGATCTGGATTTCTCAGGCAGTTTTAAATATGAAATTAAACATCATTTTAAAATTTTTAAAAATATTTTAAAGCACCAATAATGTAAAATCCAGCGTATAATGCACACTTTTAACACAATATCGAAATTTAAGGGTGCGCGTTATATGCCGAGTATAAAAACGATAGCTTTTAAATTTTTTTTTTTAAAAAAAAGACGAGCATCAAAAATTAGACTTCTACATAGATCGGAATACTGTTTATTTAAAAGAAATGACATACTTAATGCTTAAAGGGTTATAATTCTAGAAGTATACTATTTTTTTCAAAATCCTGCTTTAATATCTATAATAAATAACTTCAAAACATGAAAGAATTGCACACGAACCATTCAGGTTTCTTCGTAAAACAGAGGTTGCGCGTTATACGCCGATTTGTATGGCAAGTGGAATTAAACTTAAATCAAATCTGGATAAGTACATTATATGCTCACTTTAATGTGAACTTTCAAATCTTATTAATAAGTTAATGTTATTTTTTAAACTGTGCAATGCAACCTGTTCACTGAAATCCATGCACCTGCATTACCTTGAGCTGTTATATTTCTGGAAGTTTCTGTCGCGCCTATAAAAAGATGCTCGCCTGAATGGCGATGAGTCTGGATTAAACCAGCGAGTAGTGAGGATTGTTTTGACTAGCGATTAGCTCGGCTGTGCTTGTGAATAATCTTTACTTACGTGTATTTTTAAACACTGGTTATTGTGTTGGATTGCTGTTGAAGGTGGGAAGACCTTCGAATATTTACTCTGTGAATATTGCTGCCGAATCCTGTATTTAAAGGATTGGAATTTTGATAATAAATTCGCATCGCTCTTAAAGAACTGTTTATTTTCTTTGTGATTGTTTTGCATAAAATCCACGAGCCCTCGGATCTACGTAACAATATTTATTTAGTAATTTTTTTTTATTTAAAGATAAAAAGGGAGTAGAATGAATTACATTTTTTTTGAACCTTTGAGATGGTTGCAGGCTGCATCGAATCTGATTTTTAACTGTTGGAACTGCTGTAGCTATTGCATTCATATAACATTTACATTTTCCTCAATAATTTTTTTGTCTCTTTTATTTTTAGTTTTGTTAATCTGAAAGAGGGGAGGAGTGATGGGAGGCCGAGAGTTCTGGTCCCTGAGATACAATTTTAATTTTGCATCTGCCCTGTTTACAGGAAACAGGGATTAACTTAAGGAATGTGGGTTCGTTCCTAGTTCATTGCACTCTCTGGTGGACAAGGTTGTATTCTTACGCAGACTGTGAGTAGCCATTGGGCAAATCAGAGTGGTGGATTGGAACAATAATAAATTCGCAGCGGATTGTTTCGGAAGTAATGCGGTCAGCTTTAAAAACACTTGCACGCTATTTCTCGGGGCTTTTTCTCCTTTCCTTAGATTACTTGCCAGAACCACTCCAGGTCTCCTACTCCGCCTACCCCTCACTCAGATAAGTACCGTTTTTACTTTGTTTTAGAATGTAAATTTCAGTATGCCGTTATTCTAAATAAAATTGTGTTACCACTATACGATCAGACTTTAATTTTAGTTGAGTCATTTACTCTGGTTGTAATCCCATGATCTGTAGGAACCTTGGATGATTTACACAAGATGTCAAACTTTAAAATGCGTTTTACTCGAAATGTGTTTTTCGAAAAACTCAAATGCGGACAGCGATTGCTCAAAAAGTTTTGAAAATAATTTAATGAAACTTTTTGTAAATGTTTTGTATAACAGTAGAAGTGTTTTGATCTTCAGATTTATCAATCACTGTATTATTTCAAAATTTATAGTCCGTTATGTGAATATAATTACTGCTTTTTTAATCAATTTCATATAGTCACTAAGATAGAGGGCTCTAGTTTTTGTAAAAATTAAAATATCTATTATCCTGAAAGTCATTTCAAACATGAATAACAAAGTAACACATTAAAATTGAAAAATTGAGAATTTGTTCGAAAAATTTTTGTACAGAGAGGACCCCGTTTATGTAATTTTTTGTACATTTTTACCAGTTTTTTCCCATTTTAATAATAATAATTTTTTTTTGTTTTCAATTTTTTGCTTAAAATATACTAAATAAACCTAAAAATCACAAAAAATCCCCATATCTTCATTTTTTCAAAAAAAGTTGTCGCAAGTAGTCGTATACCTTATATAACTGCTGTATATAACGACTTCAAATTTTAAAAAAATCACTTTACCACCGTATTCTAGACATGTTAAGGAAGCAATTTATGAAAGAAAAAAAATTCGATTTTTTTGAACCCATCATATAGGTGAGAGAACCTCCTTAACTTCTATTCCCTAACTCTTCATGCATTGCCAAGGGAATTAAATTGTTTCATTTTTTTACTACTGTGTGGCCCACAGAATCATATTTGTATATTGGTTTGGCGCACCACAGCCACAAGATTGCTGACCCCTGCATTAGCCTCTCTACACTATAGGCCTTCTCATAAAACTAGAGCATTTTTAAATAAAAAATTACTTTTTTTATAAGCCAAGTCGCACGAGGACTTGTTTTTGATAATATCATTACTCAACTTTCAGCTGGTTTTTTCAATGTGATATATATTCTTTTGATTTACCTCTAGCTGTAAGTTTTTCTTCTATCCCTTTTATTAATCTTTAACACACAGTGGAGATTGTTGCTTCAGCATTTATTTCAAGAATTCAAAAAAAAATCAAACTAAATTCAACCTCTCACACTTTCTTCAATAAGAATGCTTACTTATATTGTTTATATAAAACAGTAGCGCACACACAGGAATTTTTCAAAGGGGGTCCGGGGTCGAAAGTTCGCCATTCTTGTACCATGCTCTTTTGATTTTGTCGATTCTCGGGAACAAAACACAGTAAAAAACTAATTATTGAATAAATAATTAGCATTAATAAAATTAATCATTAATAACAAATTGTTAATTAAATTTTACGTACTATATACTTAGAATTATAATTAATCGGGAAAAGAATCAAGGGCTTTGGGGGGGTCCGGAGCCCCCTTGTGTGCGCCGCCACTGATATAAAATCTAACACTGAAGTTAGAACGTGACACTAGTGGAGAGATCTACTACTTCCTAGAAGATTCCAGAGGGTTCCGAACTCGCCAAAAATGATGCCAACTTGGCTCTACCGCCAATATTTCGCCAAGTTCTCATTGAATCGCCATTATAACGTAAGGGGCGGCATTGCTTGTGAATGGTACAATTTTAACATGCAATAAACATAACATAGAGTAATATAAATGCATTAAACACTCAAATACAAATTATTTACACTATTTACACAAAATTCGTAACACTGCCCCCTCCTCAAAGACTGCACGTCCCGGGCATTACAATCCTTGAGTAAGAGGCATCTATTTACAGGCAAATTACTCACATAATAATCACATATAAAGTAACAAATGTATTCCACAGCATATACAATACAAATAAATTCAAAGCACATGAAGAAATGTAAACAAATTCCAGTATTAAAATAAAACTAAGGAATAAAAGAAAAATAATTACATTATTTACAAAATAATTAATGACCATGGTCTGAACTTAAGGATCTTATTCATCTTGGCCAAGATAAGGGGCTAGCCTATTGCCTATTATAATGTATTACCTTCGGTTTTGAGTGTGGTGATTTCTGTATCCGCACCACAACGTCATTCAGTCTTTTTAGGACTATGTAAGGACCTTCCCAGTTGGTTTGCAGCTTCAGAGAGAGTCCTTTGCGACGTTTCGGATTCCATAGCCACACTTTGTCGCCTTCGTGGAAGTCGTTTCCGGTTGGTCTTGCGTCGTACCGGGTCTTCATCTTCTCGGAAGCCAAGCCGATTCTTTCCCTAGCCAGATGATGTATTTCCTCCATCCGTGCCTGGAGTTTCTCGACATACTCCTCAGGAGCCAAGGGAGCATCTGGTGGTCGGCTGAACAAAAGATGTGCAGGCAGACGAAGATCTCGTCCGAAGAGCATCTGGGATGGGGAATAGTCGGTGGTCTCATGAACGGCACTCCTGTAGGCAAGCAGGAAAAAGGGCAATTTCTTGTCCCAGTCCTGTTGATTTCTGGATACCAGGAGAGAGGCTGTTCAGGATGGGGGGTCCGATTGAACCTCTACCATGCCGTCAGACTGAGGATGCGAATCTGTTGTCCTGGTTTTGTCGATGGCGAGTATTTCACACAGTCTCTTACAAACTGCAGAATCGAAGTTTCTCCCTTGATCGGAGTGCAGTTGTAGAGGGACCCCGAATCTTGAGATCCAGTGTTGAGCTAGAACCTCTGCAACAGTAGAGGCCTCTTGGTCGAAAATAGGATAGGCTTCAGGCCACTTAGTGAAGTAGTCCATGACAACCAAGATGTTGTTGCCATCTGATGATCTCGGAAGTGAGCCTAATACGTCAAAAGCTATTCGTTCGAAAGGCGCTCCCACATTATACAGCTGCAGTCTTCCTCTAGTGCGTTTTCTGGGACCTTTGCGTGCAGCACAGGGATCACATGTGCGACAACACTTTTCCACGTCACCACGCACATTGTTCCAGTAGAAGCGCTCACGAACTTTTTGTAAGTATAACACCAAAATGACCTCCAGTTGGACTGCCATGGAGTTCCTTAAGGACCGTTGAAACTCTTGTCTTTGGGAGTATCAATTGCCACCTGAATGTTTTCCCGTCGTCAGACTCCCATTTTCGATATAAAACACCATCTCTCGGATGGAGAGAGTCCCAAAGAGCCCAGTAACGCTTCGTTGTAGGATGGAAAGGGGCGATGTCTTGCCAGCTGGGCTTTTCGTCAGACGACTCTTTGAATTCTATGATGGGTTTTATTTCAGGATCAGCCAGTTGATCTTTTCGGACGCTCTCATCACTCCACGGGTCCAATGCCGATGTTGATGGCGTTGTAACTTGGCGGACTATTGGATCTATTACGCCAAATTTCTTTTCGATTCTCGAGCAGTATTTGCAGCTCTCAGTACAGGGTCTTCTCGAAAGGACGTCTGCATTTCCATGTGCTGATCCTTTTCTGTGGCGAATTTCCACGTCATACTCCTGTAGTCTCTGTATCCACCTAGCTATTTGGCCCTCTGGATTTTTGAAATTCAGTAGCCAGGTCAATGAGGCATGATCTGTTCGCAGCAGGAACCTTCGACCATAGAGGTAAGGATGGAAGTGCTCTACGGCTTTTACTATAGCAAGCAGTTCCTTCCTGGTCACACAATAGTTTCTTTCTGGTTTAGACAAGCACTTACTAAAATAGGCGATGACATGCTCTGACCATCTATCTCTTGAGACAATACAGCCCCAATACTCATGACTTGCATCTGTATCCAGAATAAATTGTTTCCCAATTTCAGGATATGCCAGAATTGGATCAGATGTTAGTGCGTCCTTAAGCTTGTTAAAGGCGTTGTTACAATCAACCGTCCAGATGAATTTCTGTTTTGCCTCGGTCAGCTTATGGAGTGGTCTGGCGATCGTTGAGAAATTTTTCACGAATTTCCGGTAATACGTGCATAAGCCCAAGAAACTCCGAAGCTGGTGAACATCCGTCGGGCAGTTTGTCTTTCACAGCCGAGATCTTATCCGTGTCTGTTCGTACACCTTCTGCCGAAATGATGTGTCCGAGATAGGTGACTTCACGCCGGAATAGGGGGCATTTGGATGGACTTAATTTCAGGTTAGCTTCTTTCAGCTTTTGCAGCACACGTCTGATACTTTTCAGATGTTCTTCGAAGGAGCGCACCACGATGATAATGTCATCAAGATAAACCAGACAGGCCTCATACGAAAGTCCTCCGAGGACTGTTTCCATAAGACGCTCGAATGTTGCAGGTGCATTGCACAAGCCGAAAGGCATAACCTAATGCCACAGTCCTTGTCCCGTGGTGAAGGCAGTTTTCTCTTTATCGTCAGGGTGGAGTTCTACCTGCCAATACCCACTCTTGAGATCTAGGGTAGAAAACTAGGTATTTTGCCGGCAAGTGTGTCCAGCGTGTCATCTATTCTTGGCAGAGGATAACTGTCTTTCTTGGTGACGTCATTCAACCGACGATAATCCACACAGAATCTGGTAGAGCCATCTTTCTTAACTAAAACGATGGGAGATGCCCAAGGACTTGACGATGGCTCAATGACATCATGATCTTCATGTCCTTAATGAGTTTTTGGACTTCTTCCTGTTTTGCAAACGGTAGTCGTCGGGGGTGCTGCTTAATAGGAGGATGCTCTCCCGTATCAATTCGGTGTTGCGTTAGTCTAGTTCTTCCAAAGTCCTCAGATGTTCTTGAAAATAGGCTTTGGAATTCTGTAATCAGCTTTCCTGCAGCACATCTCTGTTTCTTGTCTAAGTCAATGCTTTTTAGTAAATCCTTGACTAGATCGTCTGAAGAATGATCTTGGCTATTGCATTTTCGTTCTACACACGTGACAGGAGCACAAACTGCTACTACCTCTCCTTCCTGAATAGTCCTCGTCTTATCACTATTGTTAGCCACTCTCACTGGGATGACTGACTTCTAGAGGTCTACTACCGACGAATCTATTAGTACTCCTGCTCTTGAACTGTCTGGGTCAGGATAGTCAATTAAGCCGAATCAGAATTTACTACTTTCTGCTACTAAACCGGAAGTTATACATTCAGTTCTTGGCGATAATGAGATGTTGGTTTTTGCAATAATTTTCTGGTTGGATTCAAATTGAGTTTGTAAGCCAAAAAGAGTGATGTCTTCAAATTTTGAATGCATATTGCTATTTTCAAAGTCCAATTTAAAGTTATTGTTCTTCAGAAAATCCAGTCCAAGAATACAGGGATCGGTGATATCTGCTATATATGCCGTATGGTGATAGTCTATATTTCCAAACCTTAGAGTGACGTTAGCTTTCCCATGAACTTGAATCTTGTCACCCGTCACTGTTTGCAAGGAAACGCAGGGCGGCGTCCAGATAATGCTAACTTTTGAATTTTGAGCCAAATCTTTTCTGATTATAGACACATTGGCTCCAGTATCAACAACCATACGGCACGAGATGTTATTAATTTGTCCTATAACGTAAAGTCCCTTGTCTCCGCCATTCACTGCTGTAATCTGAAGAATTTTGCGATGGGGCTTTTCATTATCTGGCAACCTCCGCCCCGCGAGATGACCATATATTAGTTTTCTTGTTTGGAAGAAGAGACGGTGTTCTCTTCCTTCCTTGCTCTAGGACAGTTTCTTCTCAGGTGTCCCGTTCCACCGCATCCCCAGCACTTGAAGTTGCGTTTCTCTTGTTTTGAAATTCCAGCCTTTATGGTTTGCATTTCCTCTTTCAATTTCTCCATCTCCTTTAGCAATCGAGATTCACATGGCTCATCTGCAGTCACTCTAGCTCCTCGGATAGAATGGCGATCTCTGCGACTGGCTTGAGTGGCGGCCTCCAATTTCAGGGCAGATTTAATATCTTGACATCTGCCATTCTTACAGCCTTCTGGATTTCCCCATCTTTCAATCCATCCACGAAATATTGCAAAGAGATTATTTCGCGCACAGTTGCTGGATGTTCAGAGAAAGCCAAATTAGCGAGCCTTTCTACTTCGGAGGCATACTCCTGCAAGCTTTCTCCGGTTTTCTGGAGTCTTGTTTTCATCTGCAGATGTGCGTAGTCCTTGGAGTATTTTTGGCTGAACCGAAGATCCAGAGCATTATACAGGGAGTTCAAATTCAGTCGCTCTGTGTCGGGAAGAGTCTGCAGTACTTCAGCAGCTTCTCCTCTAAGGGATGCTGCTAACTGACATGCTTTCACCCCTTCAGTCCATCCATTGGCTTCAGAAATTATTGAGAATTGAGTTTTGTATGCTTCCCAGTTGGTTTTTCCGTCATAGGTTAACAGTTTCACTGACACTGGTGAAGCAGTCACAGACACAGGCACCGGAGAGGTACACACAGGTACTGGAGAGGAAGGCAAAATCTTGTTTTCGTTCTTATTTCCACAAACTAGAAACTTCTTTTCGAGATCTACTCGCTGTGACATAAGGTTAAAATTTCCAGCCACTTCATATTTTTCTTCTACTTGCTCTTTAATCCTTTCTATTTCTTCTTCTACTTTCTTTATCTTTTCTTCAACTACTGCAACCTTTTCTTCAACTATTGCAATCTTTTCTTCAACTTCCAATGCAATTTTCTCTTCCACGCTATCGATTTTCTTTTCTAAAGTATTTCTCAGATCTTGACATTTCTGTACGTTTTCCAGACCTTTCTCCATTCTATCCTTTAACTCGCTCTTTGTCTCTTCTTGGCTTTTCTGCATATCTTCCAGAGCTTTCTGCATTTCTTGCTGGCCTTTCTCCATTCTCTCCTTTAACTCATTCTATCATCCAGACTTTTCTTAGTCTCTTGGCCGCTTTTCAAGGCATTAATGCCTTCCAACAGAGCCTTCAGTTATTCATCCATCGCTCTTGTTATTGGCATAAAACCCCACCTCTGACACCAAACTGTTACGTAGATCCGAGGGTTCGTGGATTTTATGCAAAACAATCACAAAGAAAATAAACAGTTCTTTAAGAGCGATGCGAATTTATTATCAAAATTCCAATCCTTTAAATACAGGATTCGGCAGCAATATTCACAGAGTAAATATTCGAAGGTCTTCACACCTTCAACAGCAATCCAACACAATAACCAGTGTTTAAAAATACACGTAAGTAAAGATTATTCACAAGCACAGCCGAGCTAATCGCTAGTCAAAACAATCCTCACTACTCGCTGGTTTAATCCAGACTCATCGCCGTTCAGGCGAGCATCTTTTTATAGGCGCGACAGAAACTTCCAGAAATATAACAGCTGACACTAGTGGAGAGATCTACTACTTTCTTGAAGATTCCAGAGGGTTCCGAACTCGCCAACTTGGCTCTACCGCCAATATTTCGCCAAGTTCTCATTGAATCACCATTATAACGTAAGGGGCGGCATTGCTTGTGAATGGTACAATTTTAACATGCAATAAACATAACATAGAGTAATATAAATGCATTAAACACTCAAATACAAATTATTTACACTATTTACACAAAATTCGTAACACTATGTTTATAATTTATCATCACGCGAAACCAAATTATGGCAAAAAACAATTTCTTACCCCTCTAATAGCATCCTAACAGTGCAAGTAAAAAAAAATTTAACGCTAGGCACAAGTTGGTGCAAAGAAAAAAAATTCGACATCTGGTCACTGACACCAAATGGTGCAAGGAAAAAAAAAATTTGACATCCTGGCCACGGTACCAAATGATCCGAGGTTCCTACAGATCATGGGATTACAACCAGAGTAAATGACTCAACTAAAATTAAAGTCTGATCGTATAGTGGTAACACAATTTTATTTAGAATAACGGCATACTGAAATTTACATTCTAAAACAAAGTAAAATGGTACTTATCTGAGTGAGGGGTAGGCGGAGTAGGAGACCTGGAGTGGTTCTGGCAAGTAATCTAAGGAAAGGAGAAAAAGCCCCGAGAAATAGCGTGCAAGTGTTTTTAAAGTTGACCGCATTACTTCCGAAACAATCCGCTGCAAATTTATTATTGTTCCAATCCACCACTCTGATTTGCCCAACGGCTACTCACAGTCTGCGTAAGAATACAACCTTGTCCACCAGAGAGTGCAATGAACTGGGAACGAACTCACATTCCTTAAGTTAATCCCTGTTTCCTGTAAACAGGGCAGATGCAAAATTAAAATTGTATCTCGGAGACCAGAACTCTCGGCCTCCCATCAGTAAAGTTATGGCATCTTCTTTAGTTAAAACACTTGTAGTTTTTGTTCTAGTGAATGGAAAACAAAAAGCTTGGTATTTTTATCAAGCTAATAAGATGTTCTATAAAATAAAATCATAAAACAAATTTGTCAATTTTTGAAAAAAATCATGATTTTAGGGTAGTCGGATACCTTAAAAGAAGCAGCTGTTCGGAGCGCTGAGTTGACAGTCGAAGGCTGGGCCTATTGTGTACAGTCGGCTTGATACCTGTATATATACAATATATATATATACAAGTATAGACAAGTTTGTACAGGTTTTTAAAAGGAAATATCTATAGTTATTGAATATTTTGTCGAACTTGATTTAGTCTTGGTTTAGCTTCGAAGAGCACAACAGTTACAAATTATTTATTTTCACTGTGAGTGGTCGAAAAGGATGTACGACTGGAAATGTTCACCCTGGTCGCAATAAAAAATGAAAGTTTAGTGGAAACCGTTTTACTACCTAAATTGATACGGAATTTATATCAGCTTCTGCGAGAAAACTAAAAAAGACCATGAACATGGAGGTTCCCATTGCTCCAAATTTCGCGTATTGCATTTTGGAGTTTCAGTATTTGCTGCTATTTCTGAACCTGTAATATGAAAGACTTGTAAAAGTGAGATAGATGAAAAACAATAACACAATCTATAAATTCATTGATTTGGACTTTTGTTCCAAAGCATCTATATACACTCTGGCCCCAAGATCGTTGAAATTGCAACATACTTGTATGTATTGGCTCACACAAGGGGGGTGTCCTAGGGGTCCGGACCAGTTCCCCCCTCCCCCAAAAAAAAGGCCTTGATTTTTTTCCCGATTGATTATAATTCTAAGCATATAGTACGTAAAACTTAATCAAAAATTTGTTATTAATGATTAATTTTATTAATTAATGTTAATTATATTAATTCAATAATTAGTTTTTACTGTTTTTTGTTCCCGTAAATCAACAAAATCAAAAGGAGCATAATACAAGAATGGTGGACTTTCGACTCTGGACCCCTCCCCTTGAAAAATTCTTGTGTGCGCTACTGCTTGTATGTCATTATCTTTAACGAAGGTTTTGTTGAAGTACTGTAATGATGACTTTGGGATGCCCCGTTGGCCGCGAAGCGCATACTTATGTACAGAAATGTGCTCTGAGCGGCGCGCACGAGTGATGTTAAACAAGAAAGAATTGATACAAGAGCTGAACCATCTGCTTTGAAAGAATTCCAGGAGGAAGAGGAAAAAGAGTACTCTATGGACCAAACTTCGCCTATTGAGGATAAGTTAAGATTTTCATAGTTTTAACCAGACTTGAAACTTTAAACGCGTTTTTCTCAAAACTGTTTTTCAAACTTTCCTCCATCATAGTTCAAGAACGGTTTGACCGAATGTCTTCAAATTTATTGGGTAGACTCAGCATATATAGTCACACAGAATGGACAACGATCATTCAAAAATTCCCAATATTTCTATTTTGTTATGACAAAAACATAAAAACCCCCATGAAATTCGAAACTTTTTCTTCGGAGAAGTACCAAAAATTCAATTTTTGGTATTTTCTATTGAATACAGTCCATTCAGTACATTAAAGCTTGCAAATTAAAACGCCGTTAATTTTTTTATTTCAGACAAGCCAATCAGCTGGAATCGTGGAGGAAGTGAGCGTCCGTGGAGGGTGTGTTCAGAGCGTTTTAACTCACGTTTTATAGGATATTTTTGGCTAAAAATTTATATACATACTCTTAAAGTACATATAAATAAATGATAAAAAAAAACAACTTAAAGTGCTATCTTTTTACTGGTCATCAAAAAAAATTCCCTAAAAATGCTTGAAATATAGGCCGTTGCATGGGTGAACCTTCTTAATACAGTTTTACTATTTTTTTAATTATGCATCATGAAAAAAGATGTATTTATTAAACCCAATAAGCAACAAAATATAACTAATTTTTCAACATAAATAAAGAAAATTAAGAGGTATCTTTTAAGAATATTTATTAAAATAAGAAATAATGTATTTTTCAATATAGTGAAATAAAAAATTAAAATTAATGTGAACCTTGTCCCTACAAAGTACTTAATATCCCAATATCAGTAGTATAATTTGTGACTTTCAATTTCACACATGAGATTCTGAATGTGTTCAGTTTTTAAACAACTTTGTGAACTCAAAATATATTTCACGTGAGATAAAAATTGCTCATGTATTTATATAGAATCTATAGTGGAAAGCAGAGCTCAAGCAATTGTTTTCAAATAATTAAATTCCCGCTTAAATAGAAATTTTAAAAATACTGTTGTTTTATCATAAATTTTTTTCCCAGATCCCATATCCCAATTTTTTTCCAATAACTCTGAAAAATTTTTTCTCGACGAAAAAATGAGTATTTTTCATTTTACAATTTTAACAAAGTTTTATTTAAACAGAGAAGCTTTTTTCTTAAATTACACAAGAAGACTAAGGAAATGTTTCATGGCAAATACACTCCCACCTAAAAGCAAACCAAGAAAGACAAGAATACCCCAAAAAAATTTATTTTGTATAACATGTTGACCGTAATTAAAAGATTAAATTTATAGACTTCTGTGAAGTGTGGTTCCTGCCAGAATGTAGCCAGAGTAGCCGCCATTTTGGAGATACCGTGCCACGCCCGGGTAGTTCAGAGACTTTTTGGGTGGTTTTTTGGGGTAAAACCGAAAGCCCACACGTTTCCAAAGTTGATATGGTGTGGCAGTGGGGGGTTGTAATTTTGGGTCAATCGTTTAGAAAACCATGGACCAATTTTTTTCTATCGGCGAAAGATACGGAGAGCGACCCGGGCCCGGGGAAAAATTTTCAATCTGGTGATTGACGAAGAATTTTGGACAATGCGTCCCACGTGGTCGCGCATTACCCTTTAAAAATGTGGCTGTGGCCAAGCCCTGAAGGAAAGGGGAAGGACAACTGGTACCAACCCCTCGGAGTTTAGCGTTTGGCTCTTAAAGTCCCGGACCGGCAATGCGTACTACAGATGTGCGGGGTGATACCCAATACCCCCCCATAACATAAACCCGGTGCAGGACCAGTGTGGGGTGCATAACGCAGCTGTTAAGCATCCCCCTCCCCCACAGTGTTCCAGACTCGAATCTGACCATCGGGGTTGGGCAGACAGATGCGTCCCCAAATGGTGGAAAAAAAACCCTTTTCCCATTCTCCGCCCATTTTTTTTTTTCATCGCACCAATGGCGAGGGGAGACTTCTGTGGCTCTGCGTCAAGGGGGGCCCCAAGCAATGGCCCCCCCTTGCGGACAGACCACTCTGCTGAAAAAAGGCGGGGAATGGTGCAAAAACACCCGGAATGATGCGTTACAGACTCAATGTGCTGTGTTATATTTTCGCGATGGGGACGAGGATCCGTCAATCCATGCGCACAATTTGCCTGTTCTCACGGAAGTGGTGCACTGAGGTGGATGCGATAAAACCACGTCGGTCCGTCGTACCCTCCTGCATCCAACGGTCACGATCCGCATTACAGTTTTTTGGGTTTTTCGTCCAACAGGGCTACCGTTTTCCCCTAAAAGGCAATCCAAAATCTCCGGTAGGCCCCGTCTTTCCTCTGTCGAACCCCGGACACTTGATAAAAAGCTGTTTCCCCGTTTTTACAAGACATAACTTATCTTTTTTAAAAAAACCACAAAAAAAAAAACACATTTGCTAAACGAAATCATCAAAATCCCGCCTTAAATGGCCTTTGAGGTGGTGCCAACGGCGCGTGATGTGTGTCTGCGCTGAAATTCTAATCATTTGCATTTTTTGGACATAGCCATCCTGTGATGACTTTGTCTTTCCCTTCCCGTGTTTTAGAGGTGTGGGATTATCAAAAAATGATGAGACATAGTAGTTCTTAATACAACTTTTAAAGAATCTTTATATTATTAAAATTTTAATTTGACAACCCTTTTTTTAAAGTGGGGTTAAACCCCAAATTTAAATTTTTTTTAAGTCAATCACGCAACTAGATCCTTTATCTTAAATTTTTAAATAAACCCATTTTAAACAACTACCTATACCAAATATTACCTTTTTTTAAGATCTCCCTTTCCCTTTACCTATTGAGAGATATCTATTAAACCCCTTTACATGCAAAGATTCCAACTTCTTTATATTGGACTTTTTATTCCTTCCAAAGCTATCGGACTGCTTTTTTGATCTAAAAAAATTCCACACTAAGCTATTTTAAACTTGCCGCGATATTTTATCATCAAAAAACTTCTATCCTTTAAAGATATTTTCCCCTTTTTCATGTTACATTCGTTTTTTCTTCTTGGTATTGGGTTTTGGAAAAAGGGTTTTTCCTTTAACCGCCCTCAAAGAACATAGGAGTTATGTTAGCAGAAGGACGCGAGAGACGTCACAATCTCACCTCCGCTAATGTATGTTGTAAATTTCATGTTATTTGCATGCTTCCTTCAGGGTGTTGCATTTACGGTGGCCAGCAATGTAATTAAAGTAAGAAATAGTCTTTATGCGTGAGGCATAGAGAAAAGAGACAGAGATTTAACTTGGTCTCATAACTTTGCAGAGTGCCACAGGTTGCCGACTCCTGGGCTAGTGCATGTTAAATCTCTTGAGGCCCAAAGTTTTCACACTGACATGAAGTTGAAATTTGGAGAGTGGGGTAGCGTCCTTATCATTTGATGTGGCCGCGATAGCCGAGTGGTATAGGTATCGGATCGCGGCTGGCCTTGTCACGAGTTCGAACCCAGTACCACTGAAGACCCGCCGTGTAGGGCAGAGATGCACGTTAAATCTGTCGAGAGCTCAAACGTCCTCCCGTTGGTGCAGTGTGGTAGTTAGGAGAGGGGCTGCCAGCTCAGGTGTCGTCCACGTCACTTGGCAATGGTTCAAAATTACGTGGTCCGTCGCCAAAAGCCCTCGTGTAGCTAAACAGTGCGACGTTATTAATTAATCAATCAATCAATCAACCTCATCATTTGACCATGATTCGAAACAACAAAGTGCGTCACCAATAGCCTTTAAAATTGTTTTGCAGTGTAACGTTAATGAACAATCTATCAACCCATATTAAACAAATGTTATTTTGGTTTAATTTTTTGCATACTTTCATGTTTTTAATTTTATTTTTTATGGGTAGAAGGAAGGGATATTTTTGCAATTTTTAAATTTTTAGCAATATGTCTTGAATCATAAATATCGGTGATTTGTAATGTAATGCTTTTTTTTTTTCCTTAACTTCTTCTAGGATACTTTTCAAAAATTCTTTTTATTAATTACACTGCTATAGTAAGTTGATACAGAATGGAATTATTTCGATTAAATTAGAAATTTGCTTATAAGTGTTACTTCTAGATAATTTTTCTTTAGAAAAATTAATGCGTTCTTGAATTCCTTAGGGCGATTTATTGGTTATACAAAAAGTTTGTTTCATATTTATCCAAGACTTGTTAATCGCTCTCGAAAACGTCTATTATGATGAAAGAAAAATTTTATTTACATAGTTTAATGTCATAAAACAGCGTTATCGTGAGTTATTGGGTACTAAATTTCAAAAATTGTTAAGTGACAAATTATTTCTGAATTAATACCACGCTCACTATTCTTCAACACTACAGACCAAGAGGACTTTTTTTAAAAACTCCACTTGATTTTAGCATATGAAGAGTGAACTTTCGGAATAAATTTTAATTTGTAAGAAAGAACCTCATCGCTCTGTTCATTGATTTACATTCATTTTTAAATCATCAAAACAATGTTATCTTCAATTAAGAGATTAATGAGTCAACTACCTGATTAAAACTTTTGTCTGCATTTGAAGTCTATTTGACATATGCTATATTTTAAATACACTCATGGACAAAAAAATTAGCGCACCAAGAAGGAATCGTCAAAATGAAACGAAATTTTACATGCGTAATGACTACTTTGATATAAGTAAATGATTAGAAAATCAAAGAAAAAGGATCATTTATTTCAGAGAAAAAGGCAAAAGAACGGAGGATTTAATACCCTGTTGAACCCCCCTCTAGCGCGAATGCACGATGCGATACATACGGGCATTGAAGTATACAGGTTCTGTATGATGTCTTGAGACATTTCGTTCCATATTTGCGGTAACCTTGCCATTAGTTCGTTCAAACTCGTGGGGTGCCCAACTCGCCGCCCCAAATGATCCCAGATATGCTCGATTGGAGTCAAATCTGGGGATCGGGCAGGCCAAGGAAGGGTAGTAACAGTGCGGAGACAATCTTGTGACACCCTTGACATGTGAGGCCGAGCATTGTCTTGTTGAAAAATGGCTCTTGGGAGCCGTTGCATGAGTGGCAACACTTGTGGTTGTGGGATGTCATGGACATACCACTGGGCTGTCATAGTGCCACGGATCAATACTACGGGTGACCATATATTATAAGCAATGATACCCCATACTATCACACCAGCTGTAGGAGCGGTGTGTCGTTGTAAAGCAAAGGCAGGATTGAGGCTTTAACCATGGGGTCTCCACACACGAAGACGATTGTCATCACTGCTGATATTGAATCTGGATTCGTCACTAAAGACGGCCTGGCTCCATTCCGCTGTAGTCCAGTTTTCTCGTGCGCAGCACCACTCCAAACGGAGGCGTCGATGGGTGGGCGTCAAGGGCAGCACACGTAATAGGTGCCGCGATCCCAAATGTCCTTCAGCCAGGCGCTTTCGTATGGTTCGAGAAGACACAGGGGCCCCTAGTGAAGGTGCTACCTGTGCCTGGATGGCGGCCGATGAAGCAGTTGGTTGTACGCGTGCATTTCTTATGACGTGTCGGTCTTCTCGACGAGGGCGTCCTGAGCCTGGTCTTCGTGTAAATGACATCTTTCAGATCCGCTGGTCCCAACACCTCGTCACAACACAATCAGAGCGGCCTAATTGACGAGCTACTCGCCTAGCTGACCACCCAGCTTCCATCATGCTGATGATTCTCCCACTCTCAAATTGCGACAGTTACTCATATTGTCTTCGAAAACAATGTAATGGCATGTCTACCTCATATCTTGCTTTGTAAGCGATTCAGCACACTCAAACAAGCTTTGGTTACCTGTTTTATACTCCACGGAGAACGATGTTAAGTGCCCTCTACCGCGGCTATACGTAATACGCAACCACGCTACATTTCTAATCGTTTGCATATCTCCCCGTCTTGTACCTTCATGCCAAGTTTCGTTACGATCCCGCAGTTATTTCTTGGTGCGCCAATTTTTTTGTCCGTGAGTGTATATGTGAAGTATTCGCGAAATGATATTGATTCTTTTTGTTCAACTAATATTTCATTTTAAGGAGTGTATAAATTTGAAATTAGTAACATATAAGGTTTTTTCAACATAATGAAGTATATCTAAGTAAAAGTTGCTTGTGGCATTATTGCATTTTAGACGAATTAGCATGACGTTACTTGGTCTTTTTATTCCAACCTAACACAATTATTCTGTAGTAGCTAAGTCAAGCAAAGTAATACTCTGCGACGTTTTTCACATTGACATTTATTAGTTGTATATGACTTTTGAATATTCAATTAAGTTAATATATATATATATATATATATGTTACCGGCAATGTATGAAATGATTTTTATTTCATACATTGCCTAGGCATTCTATAGAATGCCAAATGAGAAACCGGCAAAGTATGAAATACAGCAATTAGCTGAGTCGTTGGTGGGGGAGGAGAGCGAGAAGAATGACTTGTGTGTACGTGCGACCCTTTGATTGACAGGGGAGAAAGAATCTCATGATTTCACCCCTGAAGGTCACCGCCTATATGTCGCAGGGAAACGATGAAATTAGGGCTTTCGTCAAATCCCTATAGGAGATGATCAATTCACGAAAGTTGTTAAAGTAAATTCTCTTTGTCTTTTCCCTGTTGTAAGTAAGTGTGAATTAGTTAAATCCCCAAACTGTTTTAGTGAAATTATGAAATGAAAAAAATATGCCTCTTTTTTGGTGCTAGGGGACTGATATTTGGGGGATCGTAATAACTTTTGTTATGGTTAGGATCTGCTGGGACACATTCCCCGGTGCATTCCCACTCCCTCTACAGCTTTTTGGCCAATATCGAAACCCGAGCCTCACAGTCTATTCGAACCTGGTTCATTCGATCCCTCTCTAACTGCTATTCCAGCTATTATAATTTCATGCTCATAGGGCTATTCCATACATAGTTTTTAATTGTTTTAAACTTTTAAAATTTATTTCAATCCACAATATCTTGGCTCCTGTTTGAGTCTCGGACTTGAGATTTGAACCAACTGTTCCACTCGTCGAGACCCATGCAGTCATATACTTGACTCCCATTGTGTAGGCATGGGGAGGGTTTAAGCACTAAAATATCATGCTCCCATGTTAATCCTATGGGGTCCTATTGAGCTTGGGACTTGATTTTTGGAGGCACGCCATATTTTAGTGTATGCGCGAGCCTTACGTGGAATTGGCCCCCTTCTGTGCTCCCTCCCACAGGGCTTCCCCATTAATAACTCGAATCCTATGCAACCATGGTTGACCGCACCAGCTGGATTCGATTGGTCTTTTATCGATGCAAAAGCAAAAAAAAAAATATTTGTTTCTATTACTTTCATTGAATTATCAAAAATAAGTTAGCAAAAAAAATTTTACTGGCTCCAAAAATGTAAAATAACTGATACAGCTATAAATGTTATTGTAGATGATGTAAAAATTTTGTCAGCTGATTTAAAAGAAAGATTTTCCGATTTACAAAAAAAAAAAATTCCAACTTGGATCACGCAGCCAATGTTATATCTTTCTGATATTTTAGATTTACAATGTCAAGAAGAATTCGCAGAAAGGCAAAAAACGATGTGTGTGTGTGTGTCAATCAAACTCTTATTTAATATACTAAAAAGGGCGATGGCATGGTTTTGTGAAGGAACCAAAAT
Organism: Trichonephila inaurata madagascariensis; assembly: GCA_019973955.1. Classification (NCBI taxonomy): domain Eukaryota; kingdom Metazoa; phylum Arthropoda; class Arachnida; order Araneae; family Nephilidae; genus Trichonephila; species Trichonephila inaurata. The sequence goes on from BMAV01025876.1 coordinate 90,194, forward strand.
CAAATATCCAAATGTGCGTTGGAACTCTTGTTACCATTTCCATCTTCATATTTGATTGAATGTGGATTTAGTTCCATGCTGCTAAAAAGAAATAGGCTAGATATAACAAAACGGGAAGACTTAAGACTAAAGTTAATTAAATTGGAACCCGACATAGAATCTCTTTGCAACAAACGCAAGGAATTCACTAACTTTTTTATTTTTATTTCAGTTGTCTATTGTAAGTTTTGAAAATTTACTTCCTGTAATAATAATAATTTTCTAGCGATTTCTTAAGACCTTAAAGTTTCATTTATCATTTAAGTTATATATATGGGGAGACATGAGAATTTTTAAAAGGCTTAGGGGGCATAGTACAATTTACAAGTGTAACTTTTATATTTTCGAAAAAATTATAAGTTTTTCTTCATTAAACTTGGCATGAATTATCACTGCAATTTACACCAAAAATAATTATGGCAGAAATATCTGTTGGTTTTCACACCGTAGTCTCATTTGGATTATGCAAATTGCTTAAGATTTGAGATTCAACTTCAGTATCTAATATAAAATATTCGAAATATTCAGTATCTAATTCGAAGTACTCATTCAAGTAATTTACGCCACTCGAATGAGATAGAACACTAACCTCAAAACTAATCGAAGAAATTACAACAAGAAGTAAAAAATTGGCTGGTAAATACACAGCATGACAATGAAAATGCAGCTTCTAGAAAGGTGCCAGAAAAATGGAGAATTATTGAGTAAACGCAGCTCAGCGAGTTATAAGTTATTCGAAATGTACAGTATTCTTACTCTCAGTTGGCCTGGGCAAACTGTAGGAAACCAGTTTTCGGAGCTGTTTATCGTCGACAAGAAAATGTGTCACATCTAAGATGCCAGATGACTGCCAACGGGGCTCTTCTGACAAATATACGAGGATTTCATGACAGAACTCATTGTAACAGGTTGGTCCCCCATCCATCATATTGTAGCAGAATTGCACCTTAAATACATCGACTCTAGTGAAAAAAGGAGTGCTCTACTTTCGAGGTGTCTCATGGCGGCCAGAAGGGTGTCAGCACGTATGTCCCACAGCCCAACTTTCTTGGATGTTCCCATACTAATCAGAATCCTTTGGAGATTGGACCTTTGACGCCAAAAAAGGTCAGATAATTCCTTTCTGCTGTTGCAATTTTAATGACCGGCAATGCTGAAAAGATGGGTAACATCATGTAAATTGCCATCTAGGCTATCATTCTCATAATGATCCAAGGGACTGTATCATAAATTATGGCTGTCTTCGGTAAAAGAACGAGAGCTTGAACTAAACGCGAAGCACATTTTCAGACAGAAAAAATGCCTCAATTTCCATGGAAATTTGCAATATTATAACTCATACCTTTGTTAACAATATAGTGTTTTTAAAAATGCCAAAATATTCCGTGAATACTTTCTTTTTCGTTTTAATACGTGAAGGCATAGCTCATTTAACATTACGGTATAGGAGAAAAAGCGCGAAACACATTTTATACCAGAAAAAATGAATAAAATCTGTTAAAAATGGGAAGTATAATAAAAAATTCTGCTCTCTAAAGGATAGCGAAGCCAGAATATCATATTAATGTTTCATTTCATTTATATCTGAAAAAAATGTTCCAAATTCTGGTCCTATTCCTTAACATTTACCGAAGACAGCCTTAATGAATACTGGTTATGACAGAAACCCAGTGGTTGAGTGGTAGCGTATCGCGCTTCCACGTCACAGGTGCGAGGTCCAAACCCCGGGCTGAGAAAGGTCGTCTTTGCCTTTCATCCAGGGTCGCTTTTCCGCTTTGGCACACTAGGCATGTGCCTAGAGCGCTAAAAATTGGAGAGCGAAAAAGAGAAAAAACTAAAATTACAGCTAACGTACCACCGCCTATCGAGTCATAAGAGAAACATTTCTTCCTTAAGACAGCAAAGATTGAAATGAGATTAACTATAGAAAATGAAAATCTTAATAGTTTAATGTTGCTACGCACTTTCCAAACGATATTACAACGGAAATGAATTACAATGATGTCATCAATGATTTTGCTATGACTGAAGAAAACCTTTATTGTACAAGTACAATGAGAGTGACTCAACAAAGAATAAAGATGTCTGAAGGTAAATGATAGTAAGGCGACGAAAAAGATAATATATTACAAGTTGAAAACAGTTTATACAATAATGTATACTCTATACTGTAATTGCAAACGATTTCATTTATTTACTGTACCAATTTGCATAAGGATGGATGGATGGTCCGTGATGTCATAAAAGAACAAGAGTGATCAACCATGTCACACACTATCCATTCTTTACGGTTGCCAGTCTAGGACACAACGGTCAATAGGGGTGGATAATGGAACGACTCTCCAAACAACAAAAACAAAGAAAGGGATAAGGTCAAGAGAGTTAAGGAAAACCCCTCCCGAACCAAAACTGGCAAGGTAAGAACTAAATGAGAGGGATGCTCTGGAAATAGTGTGGGGGACGTAACAATTAGAAGCGCCTAGGGAGCCGGAGACTAAAAAAAGCCCTGCTTTCATCCATTGAATGTGGATCGATAAATGAGTACCAAGCTTACTTGGAAACTAAGCACTGGGGGTTTCCCGTCAGACTGACCACCTGACCAGAACATCTGCTCGTGCACCTCAATGCCTAAGGTCATGGAAACTGAGATCGACATAGTAGGGGTTTTGCCTTCGGGGGCTATTGTGCCACTGAGTTCAGTTAGGTTATGACAGCATTTACTTTTCATGAGTAAGGTAGTCGAATAGGAATAAAATATTTTGCAAGCACTTGATTACACGGAAACTGGCTCCCGAAATTAAGCATATTTTAGCAGGCTTATACCACTCATTTTTAAATGAATTACATGCGTCTGTTCAAAGTTAAAACTAGCTGATCAATAAAATCTCTCAAACTAGAGCAACGTTCGAAATGAAGCAAACCATGACGATCTCATATTAAAGCAAAGAATTTTGCTAATTTCGACAAGTTGGCTAAACAAGATCAAATGTAATATATATATAAATCGAAAAATGGGCTTTTTCGATTCGGTTCGGGAATTTTAATATGTTACAAGACTACCGGAAAAATCAATCTTTTAGCGTGTTTGTGAATTCATTTTCAGTTACATATGCGTATTTTTTTTTGTAATGGAGGTGCGCATTGATATTTTTACCACTGCAGACTTTGGTATCACTTTTTAGTGTGGCACCATATAGGCGATACCAATTGCCGCAAGTATTTTTGACCCCCAGAGGGAGGCACCTGAGTTCTGACGATGTGAACTTGTTCTAGAACTTTAATTTTTCCTAGAGCACCAAAGCCCAATAGGCATTCAAAGGATCTTTTGCATGCCACATAATCACATGACATGGATGCTGTCGTTGTATAAAAATCCTCCCCCTCCTGACTTGGGCTGGGATCGAAAGCGCAACCTTAGGCGTACAAGATCAGTGACAAATCAACTACGCCTATACATAAGTGTATAACCTGCCAATTTTAAAGTAAAATATATGTCGCACGGAAATGGCAAAATGAGGAATTTCATCAAATCCCTAAGGGAGATGATAACTTGACGGTAGAAGTTAAAATAATGTTTCTTCAAAATCATTTCCCTGATGAAAGTAAGTGATTTTATCAAATCCCTGAACTGTTTGAGTGAAATGATGAAATGAACTAGTCAGGATTTGCATTTGCAAAATTACCTGGATGCACACCTGGAGGCCGAGTTCTTGTACTTCATAACCATACAGGTAGTACTATCGATCCCCTAAATATCAACACATTATCTTAAAAAAAATGGCACCATAGAATTAACATAGGGATTGATATTTTAGTGCGAAAGCAACCGAGAGAAAAGAAGTTAAACGTCAAAAATACCAGCCTAGTTTTCTAATTATTTGTTAATTAGTTTCGAATAAATAATAATTGTATTTCATTGATTATTGTTCTATTACTTACTTCTTCGTTTAATAATGTACCATATTTGTTAAATAAACACTTTTAAACTCTTGACAATATTTCATCATTTCATTGAAACAGCTCAGGGATTCGTTGAAATTCCTTACTTTCATCAGGGAAATGACTTTGAAGAGACGTTATTCTAACATCTACCGTCAAGTGATCCTCTCCCTTAGGGATTTGATGTGATTCCTAATTTCACCTTTTTTCTGCGACATACATACAGCTACAGTCTGATGTTAATTTTTCTTTAAGCGATTGATATCTTTTTACTGGACTTCTATAAGGTGTATCAATTTAATTCTGTCTTATGAAATTGTTCTTGTATCTATTTTTAAATTGGAAGTATGTCTCACGTTAATAAGTTCTCGTTTTCAAGGTTGAAGCATATAAAAATGAAAAAAGGGCTAAAATATTTCGGAACTCGTTTAGAATTAAAAGTGGACGAACAACTGCCATCGAAGCATTAGTGTCTCGGAAAAAAAGAAGAAAAAAACATTTCAAACGTTTCGCGAATTTTATATATATATTTTATTTATGTACAATTATTATATCTAATGCTGAACAATATTGAAGTATATAGTAAGATCGTACAGGCCAAAAGAAATAGCCAGAATAATACAATAGCAAACTCAGTTCTGAGGACTAAAATTGCAAGGTTGAACATTCCTTCCTCTTTATATATACTACTAGCTGGTATACCCGTTCTTCGCACGGGTGAACTGAAAAATTCAACAACACAGATTGAAGGATAAAGAAGTTTTTAATGAGTTAATTTTACGTGAATTGCAAATTAAACAAAAAAAGCTTTTTGCACATCTCAGCTGAACAAAAAAAGAAAAAAAAAAAAACACCATTGTGTTAAATTTTAAGTATGTAGATCTAATAGCGGATAAAAAGGAATTATTTTTTATTTATAACTCCCCGTAACCCTCTTGAGGGTCGATTTTTGAAAATACCTCCCTAAGCTGATCTCTGCTCAGCAAAAGTAACACATTGTTAAAAGTTTTGTGTAATGAACGTTTAAAATAGTGTAAATAATTTATATCTGAAAGTGTAATACATTAATATTACTTTATGTTGTATTTATTTTTTGTTAAAATTGTAATAATCGCAAGCATCGCCGTTTCTTAAATTATAATGACGATTCAATGAAAAACGTAGCGAAATGTTAACGATAGAGTCAAGTTGGCAAATGTGCTACTTTCATATAGCTCGAGCTTTATTAGAGCTTTGTAAGACCCGCCGTGTAGGGGAGCGATGCACGTTAATTCTTTATATACCGCATAATGATTTACAGCAGTTTTTTCGTACAATAATTTTTTGGATCACTACATTGAAAATTAAGAGATATACATAAACAAAATACTCCACTTTGGGAAATTTAATCCGTTAGAGCTAATAAATTAATTAAAGATATTCCACACTGTAAAATAAATTATATACACCGTTCACTTAAAATAAATAGTCAAATCGTTTTCTAAGGTCTTAATTAACATACAAAAACATAAGACACTGAAATTTTGACATAAACTATTTATTCGGGACAAAAATAATAATCTTTGTAATGCGCTGAAAACGCAATATCTGCTACAAAACTATTCGCCTTTCCCGCTAAAATACTCATCATAGAACCCGTGCTGCCATAAATCTTGGAAGAGTGGATTTCAAAGAATATTCCTGCTAAGTATTGGTAGGATGTTCCTTCTAAGTTGGTGGTGTGGTAGTTAGGAGAAGGGGTTCCAGCTCAGGTGTCGTCCACGTCACTTGACCATGGTTCAAAATTACTTGGTCCGTTGCCAAAAGCCCTCGTGTAGCTGAACAGTGCGACGTTAATATTCACTCACTTACTCACTCCAAAAAATACAATACAATAGTTATAATTATTTTTATACTTAAAAATGCAATATCTGCCTATTCAATTAAAATTATAGCGTTATAATTAACTACTAACCACAAACAAATTTTGAAAATTTGTCCAAATGATGTAGTGTGAAAGAGAAAGTTTATTTACTTTAAGTACCAGAACCGATAAAAGCATTTATTTTGAAAAAAGATCAATTTCTTACTACCAAATATGCATAATAAAATCATAAAAAACCCCAATTCAAATAAAGAGATTTATAACAACCCTCCCTTCAAAACCTAGTTTTATTCTGAAATAAAAAAATTAGGATTATGCTGATCACAGGAATTAATTAGAAGCGAGTGCCTTGCGTAGCCAAAACAAAAAGTGTTTCTTCACAAATAAAATATAGATATATGCTGTCGTGGGCTTTTTCGCAGCGCACGCCAGAATTGCTTGCAGATGGCAGAATTTTTTCCTACTTACTTGACAAATATCGTTATATTTTGGACACTTCACACAATATCTTTATAAATTATAGCCTATGCTATAAATTATAGCCTATGTGTTATTCTGATGTAAAAGCTATATTACTGTAAAGTTTCATTGAAATCCATTCAGTTGTTTTTGCGTGAAAGACGGACAAAAACATCCTCATAAACTTTCGCATTTATAATACTATATATCTAGATATATCAGGTATTTTTTTTTTTTCAATGCTAGCGCGTGGGTCATTATGCCCATTTGCACCAGAGTTAGGTTTAAAAATTTTTAACTGAGTATTTTTAAAATTAAACATCTTTAAATTCAATTGGCTTATAATGGGTAAAAAAGGACGCTATGGAAGTCTCTTTCTACAAACATAACTGATTAAAGTGCATTTTATCCGAAGAAAGTGCTTTAAATATGGTTTTTTGCTTTGGTTTTCGATTGTTTTTCAACTAACAAAATGTGAGCATACTTATACACTTTATTTGATATTTTGTAAACACTTTTTCTTTATTTCAAATACTACATACTTTCATATACATTTGCTGTCGTCTGCGAAGCTTTGGAACCAGGGGTGTAGCTACCGCCGTATCAATGATACGGGGCTCTCAAGCTTCAGGGACCCTAAAATGTGTAAGAAGAGATCGTAAGATATTGAGAGCCCACCAAAATGGAACTCCAAAGAATTTGGATTCGGGGTCCACTCTCAGGACAAGCTACGCCAGTGTTTGGAATTGTAATGATCACACTGAAGGTAACAGACAGCATTTAAATTGCTTTTGAGTCAATGGGCTTGAAAAAATTCAAACGTAATATAAATAGTCCACACAAATTAGAAAATTTAAATAAACCCACGTAAGCAAACAAGTAGTTGCCTAGCAATCGTGGGTCAGTTAAAAGGCTTGCGTGGGTCAGACACTGACCCACGGGTCATAGGTTTGCCATCACTGCTATATATGTGTCAGAGAGTATATATAGACCAGGGGTGACCAACCCGTGGCAAGCGTACCCCAGTGTAGCACGGCTGAGTTGTAAGAGTGGCACGCGAAGACTTATAGAAAAATTTGAAAAGATAATAATTATTAATTTTTTTTTACAGTTTTATTGAAAGGTGTTTGTCTCCGACAAAACAAATCATCAAAAAATTTATTTTAAATACACTTAATTAAAAATTACAATAGAAAATTATAATGTAGACAACACTTTTTCATTGTTGTGTGCGTTGGTTTTCCAAAGGAAGTGCATTCGTGAGATTCTGGAATTTGAGAGAGCGTGTTTTAAAATATCTGGAAGAAAACAATGAACTCCTCAGTGAGTGCTTGTTTCTGATGAAGATAGGCTTTGAGATTTAGCTTTTCTTACCGATACTATATATGACATTTAAATAATTTAAGTCTAAGATTACAAAGAAAAGATTGTTTTTTTCCAATCCCAATTAATCATATATCTTCTTTTGTGAACACATTTTACTCCTCCCCTCCCGATATCGGAGGAAAAGAGAAATTGATGCACACCTAAGCCAACCAGATTTTCTTAGCATCTTCCAGAACTAATCTTGATGTAAAAAATCTATAAGTTGAATACTCTGTAAAAAATCTACAAATTGAAAAACCACATTAAGAAAGCACTGACTGTTTAATAACTATTTAGAATTAAATTTTTCTGGTTATTCATTTTTATTTTATACCTAACCTAACCGACTGAAACTGAAAAAAAGAATTAACAAAACTTAAGTTTGTTCTTTTGTCTTATTTATTATATTATTTTTAAATTTCCACGACTTATATATATAGACTGGTATAAAATATGTGCTATTTGCGTAAAACTTCCATAAAATAAGCCTATAAGTAATATTTTTTTCATCTTTTCATATTCTTTTGTTTGTCGGAAAAGTTTGAAGGGGCACGTATAATTTTCTTTATCAGATAGTGGCACTCTTCTCAAAAAGGTTGACCACTCCTGATATAGACAGACACGCACTGCTGACCATTTCAAAGGTATCATAAACCCAAGTTGTCAACAAGGCACTGTGTGTGTATTCTTTTTTGTTAGGATCAAATATCATTAGTATTAGCGTATATTTTGCGAGTCCTTAAAACAACTAGTCTTTCCAATGGGATTTATATAGCTAAGAGGTAGAACACCCCTTGTTTATACAATCTTCACTTTTAGAATAAGTGAAATACTCCCCTAAAGAAAATATTCCTTTTGCTATATGGCATTCAAATCTCCGAGAATAGCAGAGCTGTCTTGAACAGATTCTAAAAATGGTTGCTAATGCAATTACTCTGTCTTCGGTGAGAATTTTAGAAGCTTTCCATGCTGTTAACTAGTGCAAGATGTCTTAAGGTATCCGACTACGTTCGGAAGCATGATTTTAAAAAAGCACATAAATGGATAATTTTCATGATATTTAGTGTTACTTAGATTAGAATACATGTATAAAATTATTTTAAGGACACACATTATGACAAAAAAAAATTATTTAAATACAATATTTTGGCAAAAAATTAACTTAGAATAACCTTTTTTCCAAATGTTCTTTTGTAAAAAATGCTTCTATTGTATTAATATTTTGCCTGTATATAGCTCAGACTTCTGTACAGAGGCTCAACTATGGTTTTTGAAAAATTCACATTATTTTCAGAGTTACAACCATTTGAAATAATTATCGGCGTATTTTCTTAAAATTTCTCCCTTCTGTTTTCGTAAAACATGGATAAATCGACTTCATAGTTATGCATTTCCCAAAAATTTAGTTGAGCCTCTGTACAGGGGTTTAACTAAAAACCCGGGGCAAAATATTAATAAATGAAGCTTTTGTTTTAAAAAAAAGGAGAACTTTTTGGAAAAAAGGTTATTCTAAGTTAATTTTTGCCAAAATATTTATTTAAACAATTTTTGTCAAAATGTCATTAAAACAATTGTATACATGTATTCTAATCTAAGTGACACTAAATATCATAAATATTATCCATTTACACGCTTTTGCAAAATCACGGTTCCGAACGTAGTCGTATACCCCTTAAGTGGAACTGAGCATTCAAATGAATATCCCCCGAACGGTTTTATTTAAAACAATGCATCTCAATTTGATTTTTGCGTAAAAATGAGCTTTAATCTATTTATAAAAAATGAACAAAATTCTTCGCTTTCATTTTTTAATTACAGCTCTATACTTTTTAATATCGATATAAACTTGTTAAAACATGTTTAAGAGTCGTTTTTGATAAAAATTTTCAAAAGTTGGACAAATTTAAACCCTTTTATAAAAGGATTCTCACACATAGGGCCCCAAAATTTTTTTAAAATTTTTAGTTATACCCGGGGGGAACGGGAAAAAAAACAAATCTGGAACCAAAATCTTTTGAAATTTGAGACATACCCAACCGGGATGACTATGTCGGGGGGTATTCGCGTAAGCTAAAAGGTGTGGGTTTTCCCTAAATGATGAGACATTTTTAAAATTTTTAACACAACTTTTATTAAGAATAACCCTTAAATTCCTTCCCCTAAATAACAACTTTTTTAAAAAGTAAAAAATGAGCCAAAAATTTAAAACCCCCATTTTCCCAAGTCAGATCGCACGACTAGAAAAACCTTATCTTAATTTTTATTTTAATTAACTGTCTAATCAAAATTCCCCCATACAAAATATTACCATAGAGTCCCCTTTCCCCTTCCCCGGGTTGAAGTAATTCCTATTATTTAAATTTTAGGAGTTTACAAAAAGCTTTTTTTTAACCCCTTATTATTAATGGCGATGAGCGTATCCTTTTTTTCCAAGAGCTGTAGGACTTTCTAACCTTTATTCCTAACAAATTCCGCACTAAGTTATCTCAAAGGCCCTTCCGTTTACCTCCCAAAACTTTCTACCCTTTTTTAAAAGTATTTTCTCATTTGTTTTATTTCGATCCGTTTCTCTTTTTGGGTTTTGGGTTTGGGAAAAAGGTTTTTTGCTTTAATCGTGGCCGTAAAAGAATTTTAGGAGTTATGTTAGAAGAAGAACGCGGGGAGACGTCACAACCCCCAAGGGGAAAAAAAACTTATTTTTTTAAATTCCTAAACCCCCTTAATAAATTCGTGCCAAAATTTTTATTCGGGCCCCTTTTCCTTTTCTAAGTTTTTTTTAAAATTTTAATTTTGAACCCCTCTTTTTAAACCCCCATAATTTCCAATATTTATCTTGATTTTTAATTTTCTTTAAACTCATCATAGAATTAAAATTTAATATTCAACTTAATTTTAAATTTAAACTCGTGACAAAAAATTTTTTATTCCATTAACTGGGCCCAAACCCTTAATAATTGCTGTTTAATTTTTTCACTCTCACTTTTTACATTTATACTTTTAAAGTAATTTAACATTTAAAATTTTTCTAGAATTTTTCCCGGGTGCGCAGACCCAAACTTTGCATCCGTATCATCATTTCATATGGGGCGGGATTTTCGCTCCTATTTTCCGTGTTGAAGTTCCCTATCATCTTTTGGGTTAAAATTTTTTGGGGTCTGCCCCCCCTAAAAAGGGAAAACCCTGAGTAAAACTTTTTCCCAATTTATGTTTACATAATATCAAAAAATTTCACAATTTTTATGCATTATATATTATTTGTAAACCCAAAAAAATTTTCATCCCACCCCCCACTCGGGTTTCCCCAAAAACCCCAAAATGAGCCCGAAAGCCCGTTTAAAAATTATTGTTAGTGCCTTGACTACGCCGCTTTTCCCGAACCAGATGCCTCTGCAAATGGAACAATACAACAACATATATATATATACACATATTATACAATTAAAAAACATTTTTCAAAAACCCTTTTAAAAAACAAATAACCAAAGGAATTGTCGCATTTTCACGAAGCCCTTACATCGAAGCAAAAAAATGTGAATTACAATTTTTTTTCTCCAAAAAAAAAATTTTTAACGTAAAAAGTTAAAAAATAAATTAAATTTGTAGTGTTCAATTTTTTGCTTGGCTTATAACTTTAAACACCGCCCGAGATTTCTTTCTTTGCAATAATTCTTCCGACCATTTTGTTGGAAGATCAAAAAAAATAAACAATAAAACCCCTGTTTTTTTATATTCGGTCCCTCACCATGACGCCCAATGATGGGGGTGCTACCCCCGTTCTTTCCCCCTTCTTTTTCCCCTCGGTTGTTGGAATTCCTTATGATGATTGCTGTGGGGCTTGTAATCCCCCTTTTTTTCGGCTTTTCCCCTTGTTTTCCCCCTGTTGTTTTTTTTGGGCCCGGGTTTTGGGACCCTGATCGTTTTTTTTTTGGGGGACGCAAGCTGTATCTCGGTCCATCTTGAACCCCAAATTGTCTCCTTTTTGTTTCTTCTTTCAAATTTTATAAATAGAAATTGGATGAAAAAGGTCTTTTTTGTTATTAGGCCCCCCTTTTGTGCCACTTTTTTGTGGTCCACTTGCCCCGATTCATATGATCTCTTCATTCCCTTATTGAATTTTTCCCTTTTTTATTTTTCCTGTCGTTCTTAAATGAACTAGGAAGGATCGGGACCAGTGATCTGCGTCTATCGGCCCCATCTGTATTTTTATTATTTTTTTTTGATTGGCGATTAACCCTTTTGCCTCTAACTTACGTTTCACCGCAGATCTTTTTTTCCCATGGGGTGTGACCATTTAACCCCTTGATGTACTTTTTTCCGAAGTCCCATTTTCCCCGAGGGGATCTGAACTATTTGGGCTACCTTTTCCCTAACTCAATCTCGTCACTTTTCCTATGACGATATATTCTTATTTGATCCAATTTTAAAACCCGTTAATATTTTTTTCCCGATTTCCATATTACAATATTTTTTGTTATTTCTTACTTATAATACTTTTATAAGGTCCTTAAAATTTTTTTTTTAAATTTAGCGCAGATTTTAAATTGGCTGCGGGAATTTGGGGGTGTTTTCTAATAAGCCCCAATCATTTCCCTTTAAATTTTTTATACTCTTCTTCGTCTATTATAATATTTTTTCCCACCTTTCCTTTTTTAGTTTTCGTACTTAGTCAAACTTCCCTGAATATTTTTTTCTATATTTTGTACTTTGAATTCCAAACCCCTTCAGAAATCATAACAAATTTTTTTGAAATGGGGTAATAATTTTTTTCAAAAAAAAATAATTCAGAAAGGGGGTTTTTCCCCGTTGTTTCATTCCCCGCCGTACGAAAAAGCAAGAAAAACCCCCCGTAAAATTGACCCCCAAATCGTGTTGATCAAAAAACAAAATTTGTTCTTTTGTACTAAAACCCTCGATTAACTCTTTTCAGTCCGATTTGCTTGTGGTCATATGCAACAGTCTTCACATGCCTTATGCCTAATTTTTCATTAAGTGCTCAAAAATTTCGGAATAAATTGGGGACCATTATCACTTATTAATTTTTTAAAACCCCCAAAACGCGATATAAAGTTATAAAAAAAAAAAAAATATCCCCCTTTAATACGGGGAATAAAGGTTTTTTAAGAATAATTTCCCCCATTTGCTGAAATGATCGGTTATTCCCAAAATAAAAAGGATTACGTTTTATTCTAGATATAGGATCCCGGGCCTAACAAATTAACGTCACTATCTCATTTGGATAATTTGATAAAATTTGGGTTTAACGCCCCCGGGCTGGTAACGCGTTTTTATAGTTATTAACTTGGCACATATGGCATGTGGGGAAAACATTTTGTCAATGAATTTTTTCATCCCGGGAAATAACAAACGTCCCAAATTTTTATGATACTTTTTTAATTATTCCCAAGTGTCCTGCAATTTGCCTGTCGTGAAAATTTCCCCATTATTTCCCCCCTTTAAAGTTTTTGGGAATTTTATACACGCTTTTTCCCCTAACGACGGGGTGTTTGATAAAAAAAACAAGCCTTCAATTGGGGGGAAAACGGGGGGACCAACCCCCACATATCGTTGCATTAACCGAGTTATCTTCCGGGTTTTCTAAATATCTATAGATATGACCCAACCCCGGGTCATTTTTTTTTTTTCTGTTATTAACTGTTCCCGAAATAATACCAAATCCCCCGAAACTTTTAACCCAAATTTTTTTCCCCTTATACTTTTCCTTGGGGGTTCCTTAAAATAAAAACAGCCACTGCATTTTAAATTTCCCCTCTATTTTTCCCATTCTATTTTTAAATTTTTTGGTAATTTGGGGCCCCCCCTAATCATCCCACTCGACAAATTTTTTTCCATGTGTTTGGGGTGTTAAGGCAGCGTGATCTGTTTTACTTTAATTGGCATTGTTCCTAAATATGTTCTGAATTTGTTCAACGCCCATACTACTGGTTTTTAAAATTCCTTTCGGTTACCTTTTAATTCCTCTGCGTTGTTCGGGGTACGTGAAGCAAATATAACGGGTCTGTTTTTTTGATTAAGCACTGCTCCCAAAAGTTGAAACCCCGTCTGTAAATAACTCGGGAAAAGGGTCCCGAAAGTTTGGAAATTTTAAAAAACCCCTTTTTTTACCCCCCGCCCTTTACCTCTTAATCCTTTTTTTTGCTTCAAACCGACAAATTTTTAATTTTCGTTTAAGATTATAAAATTTGGGTCACAAATTTGCATAATTTTTTAATTAAAATTTTGCGTACCACTTGGGACATACCTAAAAAATTGGGCACCTCTTTTGAGTTAGGGGTTTCATCTCTGATGGCTCGAACCTTTTTTCTCATCCGTTTTAATTCCTTCTTTTTTCTAATAATTAATCCCAAATACCCCCAATTCATCGCACCCCAATTTACATTTATCTTTATTTAATGTCAAAACCTGCATCTTGCAACAACGAAAAAAAACTTCTTTTAAAAGCTCAACATGGGGGGTGAATGGGGTGGAGACGGATTTCCGTCATCCATTCCACCACAAACCTCCCTATCACCGATTTTTTGGATTTTGTCAATTGCCTTTTTTAAAATTGGGGGCTGCTCCTGATAAACCGAATGGCATCCGCGAAAGCATAAGTGCCACTTTTTACTACAAATTTTGGTTTAACAAATATCACTGGGGTTTACTGCTATTTGAAAAATACCCACTTCTTAGATCAAAGAGATGACATTATTGTTGTATAGGGGGTGTTCGTTATTAAATCATCAATTTAAAGGTAAAGGGTTTTCTCATACTTTGTGATCGAATTTAGTTTTCTATAGTCTACTGCAAATCTTTTGCTTCTGGAAATCCGGGGGGTAACCCGGTTTTTTTTTGATAACACAACTGGTGACGCGTACGGGGATTGAATTGGAAACAACCCTTTCCTCTTTTAACATTTTTTTATGTGAAAATCAATTATTGCTTGCTTTGTCCGGTCTACCTTTTATGGCCGGGGAAACTACTGGGGGGTTATCTCCCCTGTCAATTTCATGGTATTCATTTTAAGACCTGGTTTGTCTGAGGATAATCCCTTAAATTTACTAAAAAAAAATTTTGTGTTTTTTTTTCTACCTCCCCCCCCTTTTGTCTTAGATAAAATTTAACCTTTTTTTCCCCTTTAATTGGTTCAACCAACCCTTTTTTTATTTAGAATTTGGGGAAATTTTTAACAATTTTTGATCAAAATCTAAAATAATCTTTGGGGTCCCCTTATAAAAAACAAACCTAGAATAAAATGGGTATTCTAAACCGTCAACACATGAAATGACCAAAATTTTTTTCAAATTGTTTTGATGCGAATATTCAACCCCACAATCCCATTTTTGGCATTTCGCACCCTTTGCTTTTTTATTACCTGGCTCGGGGATTTTTTAATTTGCTTATAAAAAAATATTTTCTATATACCCCCTTCCGAAAATAAACGATTTATCTGCTCCGGTGTCCCATAGCGCTTTCAAAAAAGTGTTTTTAATAAAATAGGAACGTGGGGAAGTTCCGGGGGATAATACATATCGGAGAAAGCAATTTGGGGTTTTTTGTTGATACTTTTGAGGGGTTTATCTTTTAAATTTTACAATATTTAATCGTCCCATTTGCATCCCATCGCCTCGACTGAAATTTTTACTCGAACCCTATTTCTACGGTCCCTCTATTAAAATTTTCATTTCATTCATTTCGGAATTGGTAACCCCTGTTGTTGAATCTCCCAATTCTATTCCGAAATCTATTCCTCTCGAACCCTTTTATTACTTTGACCTTTTTTCTTTTAAAAAACATTTCTACCGTTATTTGGTCTCGTCCAACCCCCAAATTTCTCCCGTTTCTAAACCCTTAGCATCAAAAATTGGCATCCTATGGGGTTTTGACCCCCGTCTTTCTACATTATTATTATTCTGTGAAACCCCCTTTTTAATTTGGAAGAATACCTCTCTTCAAAATTTAAACTAAGACTTCCAAAAGTTGTACCCTGTTCTCGGATTGCGCATTACATAGTCCTGGGCCGGGTTCGAGTCGGAACCAAAAAATGATCCACCAACCCCCCCCCCGGGCATTCCTAGTTCTAAAAGTTTCTCTAATTTTAATAAAACAACACGAAAAACAGTGGGGGTTTCCCGATTTTCCCGGCCCCGTTTAAACAAAAATCTTCTTCCAATTCCTTTTTTTATTTTGACCACTGGAAAAACCTTCGCTACTTCAGCCGAGCTGCTCGAAAACCGGGCTGTATTTTTCACCAACACCATCCAAATATTGGTACCAATCTTGGGGCCCTTTTCCCCCGAGATGACTTTTTAAGTAAACACATGGGCAGATTCCGGGGTTTCAAATAACTGTATTTGGTTCTCTATTGTTTCTGGGGAAATCTAAAAAAGTTCTCTGACCCCGAAAAAACATTTCGGGAATACATTACATCCACCTGCATTTCCAACCCAGAATTAAAAAAACCGGGGATTGGGGACCAAACCATCCTGTGATGACTATGTCTGGGGTGATTCGTAAGCTAGAGGGGTGGGATTATCTAAATGATGAGACATTATGTAATTCTTAACACAACTTTTATTAAGAATAACTTAAATTACTTAATTCTAAATAACAACTTTCTTAAAGTGAAAATGAGCCAACAATTAAACCTTATATTCAAGTCAGATCGCACGACTAGAACACTTATCTTAATTATATTTAATTAACTGTCTAATCTAACTTCCTATACAAAATATTACCTTTTATAGAGTCACCTTCCTTCCTAGGTTGAAGTAATTCCTATTATGTTAATTGTAGGAGAGATTACACAAGCTTTCTTAATCCTTATTATTAATGGCGATGAGCGTATCCTTCTTCCAGAGCTGTAGGACGTCTAACCTATATTCCTAACAATTCCGCACTAAGTTATCTCTAGGCTTGCCGTTATATCTCACCAAACTTTCTATCCTTTTAAAGTATATCTCATTTGCATATTCGATCCGTTTCTCTTCTTGGTATTGGGTTGGAAAGGTTTTGCCATTAATCGTGGCCGTCAAAGAACTTAGGAGTTATGTTAGAAGAAGAACGCGAGAGACGTCACACAGTTTTATAGAAATAAACTATTTATAAAATTATTATTGACCATTTGGCAACACTAGAGTAAAGAGCTATTCATTACTTCCCAAATTTGGATACAAAAAATTTAATTTTGTTCGTAATCCATTTGTGATAACGGTACATCTGTATATGAACTTTGAAAGAAGAGGAAGAACTCATTTCTCTCTGTAATAATAGAGATTTAATTTTTTAAAACATTTGGAAGAGTTAATTAATTCATTTTGGATTAATTAACTCTTCCAAATTATCCCATGATAGCCAAAAAAGTTTTAAAAATATTGTCATAATTTTAGACATCTTATTTGTGTGAATTCAGATTTTCAGAGCATTAACAAACATAAAAATGAAAAAAGATCGAAATTTTTAAATGTAGATGACGAAATAAGAATGGCATTATCATGTTCAAGACCCAATATAAACGAAATTATCAAAAATCATCAAGTTCAAATTTCGCTTTAAAAGTATTCTTATAAATAATTTGTAATTAATTACTCAATATAAACATTTTTTTGTCTTTGTCATTGTTATAATTATCATAAAATATTTTACATAGTGTATTATTGATAAATAAAATTCTTTTGAACTTATTTTACTGTTAGTGTACCGCCAAATTTTGAAATTGTTAAAAGTGTACCGCAACAGAAAAAAGATTGAGAATCACTGCTTCTTAACATTATAGTTTTCAAATAATTGTAGAAGCATGAAATGTGAAAAAAAAAACAACGAAAATTCAATTTGAATACTTTAAAAAAGTTAATATTTTCCGAGTATATATACATAAATTAGAGTCTTATGAAAATTAAGAATAACATTGAACTAAAATTACTACTAAACTTGTGATACCCCCGGCCCGGGGGTATTATCTCTTTATCTACGTGACCTAGATTTGTAGGAGGAAATGATTGATCACCCAAATTTGTCATAATAAATCTTTATTACTATTCCCATATATTGATCAACACAACACAAGTCTTACTGTAGGGATTCGACCAGGAGTGATACAACGTAATTCTAAGTAAATAGCGCCTGGAATCCTAATCACTATTTTTATGAGAAGTTATCCTTAGAATTTTTATCTGCCTTAGATTCCTTAACACACTAAAACCCTTTCTATAACTATGCTTCTATATTTAATATCCTACCAATAGCTCTCGGCGTTCAGTATCTCAGCTTTCAGTCTCTTTCTGTTCTACCATTCTTCTCTATCATTCTTACACGCGAATACTAAAGCTGCATTATATATCTATTAACTATATATATAATCTGCATATAGCGGTTTCTTCTTGAGAGGATTGGATTGAAATAATTTCATTCTGTCTCCAAAGATTCCCCAAGAGGATTAGTAAGAAAATCCGATAAAGCCCCGGCACAAACTAACAAAGCAAATATATATCTCAACTTCTGCTGAACAGAAAAAGTATTTTTTTCCCCAATAAAACAAAATTAAAATTTGTTTCATTCATAATAACACTTTTTATTTGTTATATTACACTAAATGTTATTCATATTTAACTTCCATAAGAGCATTCTATTAAAAATGTAAGCAAATAATTACAAATTGTAAGCAGCTTTATTATACGCTTAAGTTATTAATATAATGTTTAAATAGATGTATATATACGAGGTCCATGAACTATTACTGAAATAAAATTTTGTGATGAATAATTTCTTTCTAACCTAATTCATAAGTACAATTTATTAAAATAAATGAATAAAAAACTCGATATTATTCGAATAAAGCCAAATATATTTTAACCATTAATTATGTGTTGAATCTTTAAAAATACATTTAAAATTTTTATGAAGTTCTCTTTAACACATGTTCTACATCTTTAATTGTGGCTTGAGAATGACTTATGAAAACTTAGAACTGCTTCAATTCAAAAGTTTATTCAACGATCTGGATAGAAATCCGATATTGAACTTGTAATTTTTAAGGTATCCGACTACGTTCGGAACCGTGATTTTAAAAAAGCGCATAAATGGATGATTTTCATGACATTTAGTGTCACTTAGATTAGAATACATTTATAAAATTGTTTTAAAGACACACACATTTTGACAAAAAAAAATTATTTAAATACAATATTTTGGCAAAAAACTAACTTAGAATAACCTTTTTTCAAAATGTTCTCCTTTCATAAAAAATGCTTCTAAAATAATAATATTTTGTGTGTGTGTGCTTATATAAAGTAAAAGCTTCTCCAGAGAGTCTGAACTATTTTTTTTGAAAAATTCACATTATTTTTAGAGTTACAACCCATTGAAATAATTATCGGTGTTTTTTTTCTTAAAATTTCTCCCCTATGTTGTCGTAAAACATGGATAAAACCACTTCTAAGTTATAAATTTCAAAAATTCTAGTTTAGCCTCTGTACAGAGATCTGAGCTATATACAGGCAAAATATTATTATAATAGAAGCATTTTTCACAAAAGGAGAATATTTTGAAAATGGGTCATTCTATGTTCATTTTTTGTCAAAATATTGTACTTATATAATTTTTTATTGTAATAATATATTCTTAAAACAATTTTATATACTTTTTCTAATCTAAGTGACACTAAATATCATAAATATTATCCATTTATACGCTTTTGCAAAATCACGGTTCCGAATGTAGTCGGATACCTTAAAGGAATCTTGCAAATTCAGCTGGTAAAGACTAGGTTCTCAATAAGTCAAGGTTACGGACTCGTGGTTGGTGTATCACGAGCTTGATACTTGTGCCGCTGAAGATCCACCGTGAAAAGCGGAGCGCTGCACAATAGATCTGCCGATGCTCAAACATCCTCCCGTTGGTGTGGTGTGGAAGTTAGGAGAGGGGGTTCCAGCTCAGGTGTCGTTCTTGTCACTTGACCAGGGTTCAAAATGGCGATGTCCTTCGCCAATATCCCCCCTTCAGCTTTATAATACGACGTTAATATAACTCTCACTCAAATAACCCTAGGGAAAATTTGATTTTGAAGAATAGTTTCAAAACAATAAAAATCTTCGATGTAAGTTATCTTCTCAATGTTATAAATTATTCCTAAAAACAATATTCGAACTGCTTGTATAAAATTTCTTTAAACGGTATAAGAACATGTAAGAATTTAAAGATTTATTCGTTAGGAAATATTGACACAAATGTATTTCTAATTATGAAAATACTTGCCATCCTTTTATAAACTACGTTGCAAGCTGTATTCGTAATTAAGATATTAATTGTACACTATATGTGTCTTACCTTTTATGAACGAATTTTAGCGTATATTAGAGTCAGTCTGAATGATCAACTTACCCTGTCAGTGATGACCACGATGCAATTCTCTTCGAATAAAATAGTTATAATTCGAATAATCTGAAATTTCAGTAACAATGGAAAAAGGACATTTCTTTACAAATATGAATACCAATAAAAATGAAAGGATGAAGAAAGTAAGAAAAGTGTAGTTTATTTCAAAGAAATAATGTAGCCTATTTCTTAAAAACATGATACAACAAATGATTACTGTTAATTTCTTTTGCTTCATTCTTAGTTATAATAATAGGACAGCAGTTGACACGATTTTCCATAGTTGAATTATTTGACTTGATCTTTCATAAAATAATCAAATTAGCGAATAGAGATTAAGAAGTAAATAGCTAAGTATTAAACAATGAGAATATATAGTTTTTAATTTTCAAAGAATGAATAAATAAGAATCAGAATTTTTCTTCTTACGTAAGTCAAAAAATAACGATGGCATGCTTGAAGATATGCTACCTTCAGAAACTTGAATACTTGATTATTATTATTATTATTATTTTACATTAACAAATAATTTTTAACATGATAAAGTAGGGCAAAAAAAAGATTTCTTGAAATTGGAATTGCTCGAATTGCTTTTTGTGTTGTGAATACTTTTTTTTTTATGGATTTTAGAACAACTTAAGTAATAAACAGATGAAAAAAATATTAAAAGAAGATTTTTTTCAACAAGACCAATTAATAAATGGCTGAAAGTGATATCATTAAACTGTTATAAAATCACTGAGAAAAGTTACAAAAATTAAAAAATTTTTAATAATTATATAAATAGTTTTTTTTTAATTTTATTTTTTACTTTTTTATTACTTAGAAAATCAATTTAAGAAAGTAGAACTAGAGAGTTCAGTGCTATTAAATTTTATTATTTCTATAATCTGAGATTGTGTGTTACAAATTAAAATGCTTAAAATATTTATTATGTTTATGG
Organism: Trichonephila inaurata madagascariensis; assembly: GCA_019973955.1. Classification (NCBI taxonomy): domain Eukaryota; kingdom Metazoa; phylum Arthropoda; class Arachnida; order Araneae; family Nephilidae; genus Trichonephila; species Trichonephila inaurata. Next base: position 111,172 of record BMAV01025876.1, read on the forward strand.
AAGAAATATAATTTATAAAATCATAAAATAGTACTTTTTATTCATAAGCAATTGCAAAATAATGATTAAAATTAATATTTAGTAAGTGCACATTCAAAAATATTTTTATAATAAATATTTAAAAATATTTTAAAAGGACTATTCATGGATAATTAGAATACTTGCTTCCTTTTTCTTGAAAATCAATAATTGTCTGTTATATATGTTCAAAAAATATGTTATACGCGGAACTTTTGTGAAAAAAATATGGATATTCGTTAATGTACATAAATTTCAAAAGAAGAAAGATGTTATAAGAAACTTTTGTGAAAAGAGAGTGCCTAACAAAGATTTGTTGTAATAATAATAATAAAAAATTAGTTTATACCTACAGGATTGTTGTAACACAAAACGTGATAGATGTATCTTTTGTATATCGTCACATATGGTTTAAGTCCTTATTTATTTATTTATTTTTCACTATTTCATGCTTTAACCATGGCATTTGCCTTGAAATTAGGTTAAGCACTTGCTTTTTAGCCATAATCGACCGAGTCACGCAATGTTAATACTATTTTATCGTATTTTTGTAATAGAGTATAAGATTTCTATTCTAATCAAATTAACTCCACGAGTCAAAGGATTTTTTGAAAAACAGTTCTAACCAGCACAAGTGACACATATCATTCTTACATCGAAGTGAAAATGACCTACACAGTAATGGAACTAAGATTCTGACTGCTTTCTCTTCTACGAGAACGAAAATGCAAAGAAAAAAAATCCTTTTAACTTTCCGGTTCCTTAATTGCTTTTCGTAACGATTGTACAAGAATTGATTAGAGAAATATGGATCGGCATTTTAAGTCAAGCAGGACTTTAAATGACTTCCATGGACGTATCTAAACGGAAGGTTTTGTTTGTTTTTGATCGGCTGTGAGTTCACCTTCGCGGCTGCAGAGGTGAGGTGACGTCAGCAAACGGCACTGTTTCGTCATCGGTCCCTCCTGGCAGAGGATGCTCAGAGGAGAGATGCGCTGGAGGCTCGTCATCGCACATGCGCTTTAACAGCTCTGCCCCGGCAGCACTCGGATGAGGGTGTGTCTGGGCTGCCAGAAATTCAAATTAATCGCGTAGTATGGTGATCAACAATGAAAGTGTGCTTTTATTTTTCGCCGTGAGCTCTTCGATAAAAATTCTCTGCTTGTGATCTGGTGAGAGGCAAGCTGGAAAAGAAAACTGAAAATAATTAATTGTCTCTCCCCTGGAATTAACTGCCTCACCATATATTCGTTCGACAGATGATCGCAAATATCAATACAATGTGAATACATTTTAAAAATAATTTTCGATATAAGGAAATATTAATAATTTTTTTTATTTTATTTATAATGATTTATCAAATGAAAATATTTTAACCATATTAGCGTTTTCCTTTCAGTATATCAGAATTAAAATCAAATAACAAAAATTTACTTTTTTGAGAGTTCTTATTTTAAAAATGCGTAGCGAGTTCTACAAACATAATTAAAATTCAAATAAATTTAAAAGAAACTGGTTCCATTCTTTTCCTTTTTTTTCGATTATATAATAAAATTGCTATATTTTCTTCAGTTCTGTTTTAAAAATATTTTTTTTAACGTGCGTAAAATAAGTTTATTTTTTTCCCCGAAATTTATTCTTGTTTTGCGATCCGTGTATTCACATTATATCTAAGTATTTTAAGCGAATGGTAAAACCATGAGGAAAATACTTTAATAGCATAACGAAAAGCAATAAATTAAATTCTAATACTAAAAAAGTGGTTAGACAACTTTTTTCCATTAAAATTTTCTTATTTTATGTTCATTTACAGATGAAATACGGTATATTAAAAAATTATACGTAATGTAAAATCTAGCGTATAACGCGCATCGGTGTATAACTCGCACCTATACTTTCAAGCTGCATTTTTTATAATTTTTAGGTATATTCGCCGTATAACACGCACTCCTTTCTTTACGAAAGAACCTGAAATATACGAGTGTAATGCTAGTATGTTTTGAAGTCATTTATTCGAGGTATTGTCCCAGGATTTTGTGAAAATATAGTATACTTTTAGAACTACAACTTTTCAAGTTCATTAGGTATGTCATTTCTTTTAAATAAACAGTGTTCCGATCTATGCAGAAGCTCAATTTTTTTATTATCACGTCCTTTTTTTTATTTTTTTTTTTGAATCTATTATTTTACACCCGGCGTATAACGCAAACCCTTAAATTTTGATCTTACTTTTGGTATTAAAAAAGCGTGTTATACACCGGATTTTACAATATCTAAAATAGTAAATGTAAAATACTCCTGAGCTTGATTTTAAAATAGCTTTATGAAATACTATCCTCAATGCAGTTAGCTCTCTTGTGATTGAACAATTTTTGAATAAAAAGCTTCTGTAAAGGGGAGGGGATGTGTACTTTGAGCAGATTATACTGGTAAATTTGGTCAAGTTTTAAAGGCTTGATTTGTTTTAAAGACCTGAATTTTCCATTCATGTAATAATTATATTATGATAAAAATACCTGTTATATGGCATAAATAAAAATTATGATCCTTATGTAAATCAAACCCTCAAAACGTTATTGGATTTCATGGTATACAGTCGGACCTCTATTTAACGAAGCCGCTAAATCCCGAAAAAAAGTTCGTTATATGGAAAATTCGTTATATAGAGATTCATCTTTCAATATACTTTATAAACCACATGAAAAAAAAATTAAATTCACAAACACTATATATTAAAAAAGTAATTATTTACACATTTTGTAAATTAATATTTATTTATTTTATACATCTCCCCTTTAAAAAAAACAAAGTAAGAAAGAAATAAAGAAAAACTGCAAGGAAAACAAGAAAAAAGGATGTCGAGGAATATACTGTATTTCCACAACACTAAGAAAATAATATTTCATATTAAAATTAATGAATTTTAAGGACATTTTCTCTCTCTCTAATTTAAAGCGTAGTAATTTTAAACACATACACACGCATATATTATTTTATAACTAGAAGTTCTAAACATACATTATCCCATGTGTCCTTAAATTTAATTACTCATAAAATCTGTTAATTTTGTTGGAGTTTTTTGTTTGAAAAAATGCTTTGTTTCATAATACGCCTCACATCTTTGCAATGCACCAAAAATCCCTTCGGACGTATTTTTCCGTATCTTTTCTTAAATTTTTCTAGCCATCCATTACTACCTAGTAATTGGTCGTGTCCCAAAGCTTTCGCAAATTGAAGAGCTTTATCTATTATTAAAGGTCTAGTGATCGGAACATTTTTATCTCGCATTGTGCGTATCCACTTTAAAACTGCCTCGTCGACATTTTCATAGACTCATGTTCTTAAATGTTTGTGAACAAGAATTCGACGAATCGTAATTTTGTAACTTATCTCGATTTCTTATAATAGTTGATAAGCTGTTTGGAGGAATACCAAATTTTAAAGCAATATCCTTTTTCTTGACGCCTTTATCCATTTCCTGAAGAGTTAAATTTTTTTCTTTGATGCTCAAGCACTTACGTTTTGACATTTTCGAGCTTCAAGAAATGAAGTTACCAGTACGACTGATCAACACTACAAATGAACGGAGACTAGTTCAAAAACACGCGGACACAAGACAACTCCACTAAGGGTGAAAGGGGATATCGAAGATGGTGAACTGGACTATGGGTTATTCAGTCCTAGTCAATTTATTATATGAACAATACCGAATAAACTGAAATGTGCGTTTAATCATTAAATCTAAATTTTCGAAAAATGCTACAATAATCCAACTTTATACTTTTCACTTGAATATATAAATAAAAATGCGTTGCTTAGTTTGTTTTTTGAATTTTTAGTTGTCTGAGCCATCTATTATTTTCCGTTAGACAGAAATTTGGGCAGGAAATGTACCCTTTTCTTCATTGCATAGAAAAAAGTAATTTTGTTCTTACTTTCAATAACAAATAAATAACAACTTTCAATAACAATAAATAACAACAACGAGATTTTTCAACCAATCAGATATTAGTCACACACATTTTTGGCTTTATTGTTTCAAACTAATATAGCCTCTTACAGCTTTGCGTTTCACCGGCATTATTTTTTAATGTTGACTAATCTGAGCGAGTGAATATCAAAGTCGCACTGTTAAGCTATACGAGGGCTTTTGGCGATGGACCTCGTAATTTTGAACCATGGTCAATTGACGAGAGCAGCACCTGAGCTGGCACCCCTCTCCTAACTACCACACCACACCAATGGGAGAACGTTCTTGACTAATCTTTAAAACACTATGTTATTAAGGTTTTTGAACTTGTAAAATGTAGTTTTGAAAGGGCTTAGAACATAGCTATAAGTGAGGTTCCCTTTTGTTTTTTAATTATTTAGAATATTTTAATTTTGTTAATTTTTGTAATAATTGAAACAGATTTGAGATGCATCGAATCTTGATTTAGATGTAATCACTCAGTGCTCATATCCATTTGAATTACCATTTGCATATATTTTCTTCAGTTCTCTGTTAGTACTATTTTATTCTTTTAAAATTAAATTTGAAGTATTACCTTTGTTATATCTCCAAAGCTAAGAGAGTTTGTGAAATAGTTTGTTTTTAAATAAAAGAGATATTAAATTCCTGTTGTTTGTTGTAACCTAGTAATTTGATCCCAGGAAGCTTGGATGTTCTCCGAAGAAAAAAACATTTGACAGATTTTACTTCTCTCTTTCTTGCATAAATTTTCTGAATGTAAAAAGTTTTTAAGGAAATAAATAGGAAATAAACTAGCTACAATAAGGCAAAACATGATTAATTTAATCAATTTTGCTAGGGATCTCCCTTAAACTAACAAAAATCATAAAATGCTGAACTTTTCCTGAAATTAGTGCAAAGAAAACTCAATATGAGTGTATACGGTACACACAAAATGTCTTAAAATTTCCATTACTTTTGAAGTATATAATATTTTCCACGTTTCTTATGTACACTGCTGGCCACCGTAAATGCAACACCAAGAAAGACAAGAGATAGCACAATAAAATTTATTTTGTAGATAACATGTTGACCAAGTATCAAATGATTATTATAGACTTCTGTAAGTTCCTGCCAGTCTAGCCAGAGTAACCGCCATTGTTGGAGATCACCCGCCCCGCCTCGGCATTGATTCAAAGAGACTTGATGTGTTCTTAGGTACAGGAGACCGAGTCCACGTTGCTAAAGCTGATCTGGTGTGGCAGCTGGGGTAAACTGGGTCAATCGTGAGAACCATGGACCACATGTTTCTATCGGTAGATCCGGAGAGCGAGCCGCCGGAAGCAATCAATTTGGGATTGACGAGAACCTTGACAATGCGTGCCTGCGTCGCATTATCCTTTGAAATATGGCTGTCAAGCCTGAGGTAGGAAGGACAACTGGCTCCAACTCGTGAGCGGCTTAAAGTATCGGCAAGTACTAGAGTAGGTGATATCCTACCGCCCACCATAATCCTGGTGCAACCAGTTGGCGGTGCATACGCATGTTCGCACCACGGTGTATCGATCGAATCCGACCATCGTGGTGGTGCAGACAGTCGTGACTCGTCAGTAAAAACAACTTCATTCCATTCTGCCGCCCACATCCTTCTTATGCTTGGCGGCGGAGACGTCGTGGTTCCGTCAGGTAGAGCAATGGACGTCTTGCGGACGAACTCTGCTGTAAAGCGTCGAATGGTACGCGCAGTCACTGAATGATCGTTACAGACTCAGTCGTGCTATGGGTTCGATGGACTGAGCGATCCGTCACTCCATGCGCCCATTTGTCCTCCGTAAAGTGGTGCACTGGTGATGGTTTACACGTCGGTCCGTGACCTCCCATCCCAAAGGTCACATATCGCATTAGTTGTTTGGTTTCGTCCAACACGACTACCGATTTCTTTGAAAGATAATCCACAATCTCGGTAGGCCACTATCCTTCCTCTGTCGAACTCGGATACTTGATCAAAAGCTGATCGCTGTTTTCTACGAGACATAACTCATCGTTTGTTTGAAAAAACCCCAAGAAAAACACAATTGCCGAACTTGAAATCATCGAAATCTCCAAGCGTTAAATAGCGCTTTGAGGTGGCGCTACAGGCAAGTGTGATGTGTGTCTGCACTGAAATTCTAATCTCATTTGCATATCTCACCTACGCTAATGCATATTGTAAATTTCATGTTATTTGCGTGCTTCCTTCAGGGTGTTGCATTTACGGTGGCTAGCAGTGTATATTGAATTTAATCTTTGCAATTTAAAAATATTCTTTTTTCATAATAATTCTAGTCATATTTGCTTATAAAATTATGAGATACTCAATATGATGTATTAAATTATGGATATATAAAAATTACTTATATATAAAATTTTATTTATAGGGTTCCGGATTGAATCATTAAATGACAAAGAAAAAGAGAGTTCCGCAAACTTTGTTTTTAAAGAGTTAGGAGGACTTTTAAAATACTTTTTTTCTAGGACATATTTATTTTTAATAAATCATCAAAAAATAAATTAAATAATCTTTTGTGATTTTTTTAAAGTAAAAAATATAATTTTAAGGTTTTATGGCTTGTGATAGTAAGATTACATTTACAAGAAACATTTTTAGTACAAAAAATTACTTTTAGATAAATGAATAAAATCAAAATCTAAAAACCTTTTCATATATTTAAAATCCTACACATTCAAATAAAGCTATATTAATGAGAAAAAATAATCTGATAGATGCGAATAATTTTTGTTGCTGCTGATGGATTATTAGTTACAGTGTTTGTTTTTGTGTTTCTTCTTTTTCAATTCCTACTATTATTTCGCACTCTCCTATATATATATATATATATTGTTCAAATTTTCAATCCCTAATAAAATACTTTTTATTCATCCATTTAAGTTCAAATACATTTTTTTTCAAACTTGTAGTGGATGACACTTGCTGTTAATACAATTTTTTTTTCAAATATTAACTCATTAATTAAATTTAATTAATGAATAAATGGTAAAAAACAAAAATAATAGTCCAACACCATGTATAAAAAGGAAAATCAATCGTGTGTTGTGTTCCTGTAGCGCAATGGAAGCGCGTTGGATTTCTAATCCAAAGGTCGCGTGCTCGAAACCTATCTGGGATGGCCTAATTTCTGAGAATATGTTTTCTTTTTACTATAGTATTTTATTGGAATAATTAAATTTAATTAATGAATAAATAGTAACAAACAAAAATAATAGTCCAACACCCTATATAGAAAGGAAAATGGAAAATTGCAAGGAAAAGCGCTTTCTATTTTCTCACTTAATATTGTGATTCTGTCATATGTATATACATATTTATATTTAATTGTAATAATTTAATAAAAAGTAATTAAAATAAAATATTTCTTTGTTAACCTAAGTGGGAATTGACATTTTTTATATATATATTACTTGTTTTAATGTATCCGACTACGTTCGGAATCATGATTTTGCAAAAGCGTATAAATGGATAATATTTGTGATATTTAGTATCACTTAGATTAGAAAATGTATATAAAATTGTTTTAAGAATAGTATTACAATAAAAAATTATTTAAGTACTATATTTTGACAAAAAATGAACATAGAATGAACCATTTTCAAAATATTCTCCTTTTGTGAAAAATTCTTCTATTATAATAATATTTTGCATGTATATCTCTGACCTCTGTACAGAGGCTCAACTGGAATTCTTGAAATATATGACTTGGAAGTGGGTTTATCCATGTTTTACGAAAACAGAAGGGAGAAATTTTAAGAAAATGCGCCGATAATTATTTCAAATGGTTGTAACTCTGAAAATAATGTGAATTTTTCAAAAATTATAGTTGAGCCTCTGTACAGAGGTCTGAGCTATATACAGGCAAAATATTAATACAATAGAAGCATTTTTTACAAAAGGAGAACATTTTGAAAAAAGGTTATTCTAAGTTAATTTTTTGCCAAAATATTGTATTTAAATAATTTTTTTTGTCATAATGTCCTTAAAACAATTTTATACATGTATTCTAATCTAAGTGACACTAAATACCATGAAAATTATACATTTATATGCTTTTTTAAAATCATGGTTCCGAACGTAGTCGGATACCTTAAATGTTTTTCAAACAATGCTTGTACTTACTACTAAATCACCACCACATTCACATATTTTTTTCTCTCAGACCAATATCCGCGCGAGGCCATTCAATCAAAACTCATTATAATTAATTTTAAGATGCAGACGTTGAGAAGCTGGTTTAATGGCTGAAATCCCTGTTTGGGTAAGTCAGAATGTAGACATAAATTTAAAAGATGTTTCTAAGAAAAATCGTATCTTTAGTAATTATAGATATTTTTTTGGTTGGAATTTTACAATTTAAATCAAATAAATAGAAAACATTTATGAAGCTATGACATATGACTACTTTAGTGAGACCCCCCAGTTTTAGGAAATTTTGGCAGCCGTAATCTATCTATTAGATACCATAGAAACAATTTCAAAGTTGAATAGAGGAACGAATATAATGAAGAGAAAAACATAAATAATAATAATAATAAAATTTAAAATCAATTCCTACTGAGGTTAACAAAGAAAAATTTTATTTTAGCTACTTTTTATTAAATAATTACAATTAATATAAATAGGAAAACATATGACAGAATCACAATATTAAGTGGAAAAATAGGAAGCGATTTTCCTTGAAATTTTCCATCTTCTTTTCTATATAGGGTGTTGGACTATTATTTTTTTGTTTGTGTTACTATTTATTTATTAATTAAATTTAATTATTCCAATAAAATACTATAGTAAAAAGAAATCACATTCGCAGAAATTAAGCCATCCCAGGTGGTAACTGAATCCACAATCTTTGGATTTTAAGTCCAATAGGCTATTTATTGCCCTACAGGGATACAACGAGAGATTTTCCTTTTTATATATGGTGTTGGACAATTATTTTTGTTTGTTACTATTTATTTATTAATTAAAAAATTAATGAAATAATATTTGAAAAAACTGTCTTAACAACAAGTGTCATCCACTACAAATTTAAACAAATGTATTTGAACTTGAGTGGATGAATAAAAAGTATTTTATTAACAATTGAAAATTTGAACAAGATATAGATTTGTATAAATAAATATATATAGGGAGAGTGTGAACTAATAGTAGAAATTGAATAACAAGTGCTCATTTTTATCTCTCTAACAGTTAAATATTATTTTAGAATCTATTAACCTTAAAATATACTCTATCTATAGCACAAACTACAAAACTTTAATTCTCTTAAAATTACAATTTATTCCAAAACAAATAAGTTGCAATTAGTATTTTATTAAAAACTTTAAATGTCTGCTTCACAATGGCTTTAAGAGTTTTCTTAATAAATCTGAGGCATATAATTCTTCGCCTATCATGCTCTTTCTTCGTAGATGATAGACGAATTTTTAAATGTCAATTGGAACAAAAGTAGTTTTCTAAATTTTTTCAGTGGACTTTCATTTAGTTTTGAAACCATCTACTAAGTAAAATATTGGATTAACGAGGTATAAAATTCTTAATTTAATAAAATGGATTTATGTGTGTGTTATATAGGGAAGTGACGCTTCTTTGCAGTAGAGATAAATGTTTTTTTTTCTTTCAATAGCTGGATTTCGAGATGCTGTGCCAAACAAAGTGTACTGTTACTTATGCCACCTGATAGACAGTAACATCAGATCAAGCCCCACGAAATTCATCGCAGCCAAAGACTAGATTCTTACGCCTGTCATTGACCTTAGCTTTGAGCACCATGTAGGTGACAGTAGTGACAGTAGGTGACAAGCAGTTTGACCATGGTTCAAAATTGCAAGATCCGTCACCAAAAGCCCTCGTGTAGCTGAACAGTGTGACGTTAATATTCACTCACTCACTTATAAAAGGCATTTTTCTTCTCATAATTTTTTTTTCAAAATCATTTGTCTGTTGTAGTTGTTGCTAATACCACCTGTTTAATGATATCAGATCGAGGCCCACGAAATTCATCGCGGAAAAAGGGCTAATTTTGCCGTCGTTGCTGTAGCTTTTTGGGATCATACAGCTGATAGAACATTTTGACTCGGCTCCACCCCAGTTTTGAGGGAGAACACCCTAGGGGTGGCAGGGGCCCCCCAACTCTCTTTTTTTTCCACCCAAACCCCACGAGAGGACTTGCGGCTCAAAGGCTTTTTAGAGATCCCCCTTGATTGATTGATTGAATATTAATGTCCCTTTCAGCTACACGAGGGCGTTTTGGCGACGGACCAGGTAATTTTGAACCGGTAAGTGAATGGACGACACCTGAGCTGGCACCCCTCTCCCAACACCCCCACACCAACGGGAGGACGTTTCAGCTTTCCAGATTTAACGTGCATCCTGCCCCACACGGCGGGGCTTTAGTGGTATGGGGGGAACTCGTGACAAGGCCAGCCGCTTCCAAAACCTATACCACTCGGCTACCGCGGCCGAGCACCCCATGCTCGAAGGCACTATCAACAAACATCCCAAACCTTCGGATTCTAACCCAGGTCCTTCGGCACCGCAGTCAGTGTCACTAACCACTATACCAAATGCGTGGCTTTATATGTCATCTAGATTTAGTTTATGAAAGAAATAGGAGAACTTTGATTAACAGGTGGGGGTAAAGATAGAAAGATCGCTTTAATAACCCGGGAATGTGTCACCCTTCTTCATCGGCATGGATTTCATGACAGAAAGTGACAACGGTGACCTAGTGTCTGTTGTCGCGTACTCGTGTTCGGTGTGTCGTGAGTTCGAGTCTTAGTGCCACTAAAGACCCGCCGTGTAGAGGTGCTGAGGCATGTTAAATCTATCAAGACTTACAGTCCTCCCGTTGCAGAGGTGTGGTGATTTGGAGAGGACTGTGTCAGCTCAGGTGCCCGTCACTTGACCGAGGTTCAAAGTTACGAGGTTCATCTCAAATAGCCCCCTTGTGTTGTTTTATAGTGCGATGTTAATAAACACGCCTGAGGGAAACAGATATCTGTTTTAAATCTTGTACTTACCTAAAGCAGAGCCATTTAGGCTTAGGCATGCTAGGCACTTGCCTAGGCGCTAAAGTTTGAGGGCGAAAAAAGAGAAGAAATTAAAATTCCATCGAACGTACCACCGCTACGAAGATAGTAAAGCGATAAGAGATGAAAAAGATGATAATTAACAATTTGAAAACAATTCCATTCATAATGTACACTCTATACTGTAATTGCAAACGATTTCATTAATTTACTATACTAATTTACAAAAGGGTGGGTGGTTCGCGATGCTGTTGCGTAAGAAAAGAACAAGAGTGGAAAAACAATGCTACTATCCTTTCCTTACGGCTGCCGGTTGCCAGTCTGTGTGTGATCCCCCCTGACCCGGGGGTACCATCACTTCATCTACGTGACCTTGATTTGTAGGAGGAAATGATTGATCACTCCAGTTAGCCATAATCAAAATAATTTATTATTATTCCAATATATTGATCCAAACAACACAAGTTTTACCATAGGGATGCAATCAGGAGTGATATAACGTATTTCTAAATTCTAAGTAAATAGCGCCTGGAATCCTAACCACTTATTTTTATTAGAAGTTATCCTAAGGATCTTTATCTACACTAAATTCCTTAACACGCTAAAGTCCGTTCTATATAATTAAGCTCTGTATTTAATATCTTACCAACAGCTCACGGCGTTCAGCATCTCCACAGCTTCCTTTCTCTTTCTCCTATTCTACCACGCGAATACTAAAGATCTATTATATATCTATTAACTAATCTGCATATCGCGGTTTCTTCTTGAGAGGATTGGATATGAAATAACTCAATTCTGGCCCCAAAGATTCCCCAAGAGGATTAGTAAGAAAATTCGATAAAGCCCCGTCACATGTGACACGAGGTCCATAGGTGGTGATAATGGAAAGACTCTCCAAAGAACAAAAACAAAGAAAGGGAAAAGAGTAAGAACCAAAGATCCAAGAACCACCCCAAACCAAAACTGGCAAGGTAATAACTGAAGGAGGGGGAAGCTCTAGAAATAGTGGGAGGGGTCGTAAAAATTTGAAGTGTCTAGGGAGCTGAGGAGGTTAAAAATGGCCCTGACCTAAAGAAGATAAATTCCTCAGGGAATTTCACTTTTTAATGAGAAAGAAAAATGTTTGTTTTATTTTTGCATTATTTAAGCTAATAATTACTCTCAGATAATAACAACTGATTTTGTTTTGCAGTACTATATACATTTAAAATTTATTTATTTCCTTTGAATTTCTGTCCAATTTGCACAGACCAATTACTCTGTTACTAATCTTGTTTTTTTTTCATTGTTGTATGTAGAGAGTTCTTTATTACTTTTATTCCTCTCAAACTTAAACTCAGTAGCGCAACAGCCCATGAGGTCAGGGCCTTCTGTGCCCATCCCAATATACGTAACCATTGATAAGCTGAGGTGCATGAGTAGATGTCCCGATCAGGTGGTCAGTCTGAAGTGAGACCCCCAGTGTTTAAGCCCCCAAGGAAGCTTGTACTCATTTTTCGACCCACTGCAGTAGGGATGAAAGGCTGAATAGACCTAACCCAGCCCGGAATAGAACCTGGACCTGTGATATGGAAGCGCGATACGCTACCACTCGACCATTGGGTCTTCACTTTTATTCCTAACAAGACAAAATCCGAAAACATATTCTGAATTTCTTTGTAAAAAGAATCATTCTTTCTAAAACCGTCTCTGCATATCGCTAGAGTTACTTTTCTTACGTTTTATTTAAAATGAAAGTTAGATATATTATCGAGATATTGTAGATGTCAAATACTATTAAATATTCTCTGTTCAGGGATATATATTTATATAAATAGTTATAAACCTAAGTATAATTAGTCAGAACAGAGTAAAAAATATTATATTAGCCACAGTAGTACAATTGCAAACTCTCGGCCCTGGGGACCAAGAATGCAGATTTAAACATGTTTTTTGGCCAGCCAACCTTCACTTGTAATTTGCCTATATTACTGTGCCGTTGGGAAAAAAGAAAATATTATACATACAAATACGTAATTATTACAAAATAAAATACATCTATGCTAATTTAATAATATATAACCGGAAAATTCGATAAACTACTTACTAATATAGAGTTTAAAATCTTTGTATAAAATACTGCTAAGATAATAAAAACTTACCATGTCAACACAACATATATGCATATATATATATGGAAGAAATTTATATAATATATCAAAAACAAGAAATAGCAAGAGAACAAGAACAAAGAACATAACAAGAAATAACATAATAAAAATATAAAAGAAAAACATGAAGATCGAATCTATAAAAGAAATAACAAAAAAGAATCTAGTGAGTCAAAAAGCAATTTCGGACTTAGGACCAAATAAGTGGGGTTAAACTAGTTTGAAGGCGCCAACCTTCCCCCTTTGCAACTCGGTAGGAAAAACTAAATAAAATAAATAGAAGTTTAAAGTATATAAAAACTCACAGAAAGTATGAGAAAGCAGCCGACTACTATTCTGTAACAAATTCTCATGGCGCAACAGCCCATGAGGGCCAAGGCCTACCATGTCCATGTCAGTATACGTGACCTTGGGCTCTGAGGTGTATGAGCAGATGTTCCGATCAGGTGATCAGTCTGAGGCGAAACCTCCAGTGTTAAGTTCCCAAGCAAGCTTGGTACTCATTTATCGCCCACTGAAGGGATGAAAGGTTGAGTCAATCTCGCCCATATATATAGTCAAAATTCTCTACTATAGAGAGATGAGTATTCAATAATCAAAGCTGAAAAAAATTGAAATTGCAAGATAACCAGATCGAAGATTTTAGGAAAGATATATGAGAAATTAAAAATACACAATAGAGTTTAAAATATAAAAATAGGGATGCTACAGTATTATAAACATTGCTGACTTAGGACAGCTCTTATACATAAAATATTTTATATAAAAATGGGTTTGAACATGTTTGGTGGCCAGCCAACCTTTCCCCTTTATGTTAATAATACTAAGCAAAAACCTATATTGAAAATAATGGATAGAATATCTATCTTTCTGCATCTCTCTCTCATATATATATATATATGTATAGCGACTAGCAGACTGAATCTTCCATCATTGTGACTGCCTACAAATAGCGACCAACTGGTAGTAAATTTTTTGATTGTGCATGATGAAGAGTTTATAGATGATTCCTAGTCTCCACCCAAAAAGCTCAAGAGGCCGATGTATAGGTTCACTCGAATTCATTTAGTTAATGAGTTCTAGACAGTGTTCCATTTTTGTATATAAAATGTGTTTCCCTGGTCTTTTCCAAATTTCTTTATTTTTGAAGTGATTCGCAACTTGTATGATCTTTTTCAAAATGAATTTAAGGTAGTATTGAGAGTTGACTGTAAATTTAGAAGCAATATTTTTTTAAAAAAATGTTTTGCAGCGTTGTTTTATCAGTTGGTATTTGATGTCAGTGGATAAATACGTATAAGCTTCATTACAATAAATATATTATTGATTCTTTATAAATTTAATAAAAGCACAATCTTTTTTTGCTTGCTATATATTTTAACCGTGTGCCAAAATTTATTTTTTGTTTACTTTACCTAAAAATTTCGACTAGTTGTTTGGATTACATTGCACATTATAAATATATTTCAATGAAAACTTGTAACAGTAATAAAACTTAATAAATTAAGTCAAAGAATTTAGTCTCCTCTCTTCACTCTTCGTATCAAGACATTAGTATTTCATTTAGAAGCATGAATATTCACTAGACTAACATAAACACTTAAAAAAAAGTAACAAATATCATTTTGGTTGATATTAACACAATTGTAAAATAAGTATTTTCTGAATTACTAAGCATCGCAACAGGTAAACATCACAAATCTATAACTCCTTTCGAACAAGTAAATAATAATAATAGTATATATATATATATATATATATATATATATATATATATATATATATATATATATATATATATATATATATATATCACACACAGTCGAACCTCCATTTTACGAACTACTAAATTGCGAATCTTTTTATGTAGCGAACTTTTTTCTTGAACCAAGAACATATCACGATTTTCTTCGTAAAATAACCTCCCAATAGCGAAGTGCATTTTCTGTATAACGAACTTTTTCACTTATGATTCAATTTTTTCCCCTCCCTGTTTCAAAAGTATTTCTGGGCATTTCAAATTTTTTCTCCTTTAACACATTTTATGGTAATCAATGACCTTGAACTGGTTTTACCGGATGCCTAAATCACCGCGAGCAATAAAATTGCCGTAACTTTTCAAAAAAAAAACTCAAATAAAATTAGCATATTTTATCAGTAATTAAATTTAAGGAAGCATGTGGTAGTGTATGCTTAAAATTGCTGAATACAAAATAGTGTACGCTTAAAATTACTGAATACAAAAGGATGTATGTTTAAAATTACTTGTAAGCTTAAAATTAGAAAATGTCCTTAAAATTCAATAATTTTAGTAAAAAAATTAATGTTGAAAATAAAGTGTATTCCTCGATATTTTTTTTTTGTTTTCCTTGCAGTTTTTCTTATTTTTTTTATGGGTAAGATGTGTAAAATAAATTGATATTAATTTACAAAAAGGTGTGAATAATTACTTTTTTTAATATATAGTGTTCAATAATTTAAAACTTGTTTTATGAGGTTCACATAAAGTATATAGAAAGATGAAACTGTATATAACGAATTTTTTTAGGATTTAGTGACTTCGTTAGAGGTCCGACAATATATATATATATATATATATATATATATATATATATATATATATATATATATATATATATATATATGCAGCCGACTAAAATATAGCTAAATACGAAGTCACACACACGCATATATATATATATGCGCGTGTCTGTGGCTTCGTATTTAGCTATATTTTAGTCAGGATTGTTCTAGTCTCAATTCCAGCGAAGATCCTTTATACAGAATAAGGAAATTTATTCGCATTAAATGGAATACCTCCCTACAAAGTACCTTACCTGGCTTAGAAGGCATTTTCATCACTTTAACACTGTTGATATTTATGATAGTACTGGTATGACGTTTATCCAAATTACATTCAACCTTTTTTAAGCCAAGAAACACTGCCTACCTCAAGATTCAGAAGTTTTGTTGGTTAATGTCTGAAAAATAAACTGTCCTATAACAAAGCATTTCTACATTCATAACATTACTTCGTATTTGTATATTATTTTTTTCCCTTTTAGCTATGGGATTTTAACTTCACTTTCAAACCTTTTAAACTTAAATGGGATTCATTTAAATGTTAAAAAGTATTTTGATCAAGAATTTGGGAAAGAATTCATGGGTGCAACATTTGTATGCTACAGTATAATTTCATTTTCACATATAGTCTATCAATCAAATATGATTAAAGTAATAAAAAAATTGAGAGGATTATTTATATTTTTATTTGCTTTATAGTATGTGATTCATAAATATTTGAAGAATAAGTGATTTTCACTTGGAATCAAAGATAAAAAAATATGATTGGTGGCTGAATGAGATTTTTTAAAAATTTAAATGTAGTAAAGTAAAGAGCTATAAAGAAATTCTAGTTTGCTTTCTGGAATTAAAGGAGATAATTTTCTGAATTATTAATTTAATAAATTATGCTTCGTACTGCACAAACACACACACAAAAGACCATTTTTTAAAATTTTCTACCATCAGTACACATTTTTTAAAAACATGAATAAATCTACGACACTTCAAGGTTTGATGCAAAACACTGCGAATATTTTTTAGATTCCACATTAAATATATTTATGTATAAAATAATTGGAAAATACCATATACTGTAGATTATAAAATTCCTTTGTTCACATTCCCATATGTTCAAATAATAATAATAATAAATATGATATAATTATAATCAGCAAGAATGTGAAGTTTTCGTCAATACATTCGGAACAACTTTCATTTATTCTTATTAAGCAAAACGAATATCTCACTGATCCTCATTGTTTTAATTGAGGGATCGTATGAATATTAAATTCTGTATTTGACAATTATTATACACATGAAACTTCTTACACTTTTCGGGAACATAAATAAAAAACTCAAATATGTTATATAGGAAGCTCATTACAAACAAGCGTATTTTAAAGTCTTATATACTTGTAAGAATGAATATTGCTCAATATAAATATATGCTGCTATATATATTTCCAATATATTTGATACCACTGATTAAAAATACATAAAAATTTGCCTGTTCTTAAAAAGGAGTTGAGTTTAGAATAAAAAATCTCGTTTATGTTCTCAATCAATGTTTTTTTAAGACATTAAACCACTTTAACCGTTTTACAAATAAATATATTATTTACATATATATTGTGTCCTAGAGTGTGTTTAATTAAAACATATAAAATTTATTTGCATATAATATTCTTTTGGCTTTTTTAAAGAATATCATGTATGAATAACATTTTATGTACATTTTGATAAAAGATCCTCAATTTTATTTTGTAATCATCTATTATTCAGTCACGAATTTTTATATAAATAAAACTCATATTAAATAAAAAAAATAACAATAATTCCATGTATCTAATTAGAGGAAGCCATTTATCTCAAAAATGCATAGCGAAATTACAGCATATACATGCCATTTTTTCTTATTCAAATATTACGTAGACATGCTTTTCGTTATTTAAACTTGCAACTTGAGTGATAACATAAATACAAATATAATATTAAACTTTTTTTTCAATATTCAAAAAATGAATCAAACTCAAAATGAGTAGTTGATTATAAGGGTTCCATTATTTTTTTTACAATCTGTTAATCCCAGAAAATAGTGATACACAAGAAAGGGAAGTTAAATATTTTTTACAAAATTAGATAATATAAAATTAGGAGTTTACTTTGATTTTTTCCGAAAATTATTCATTTTATCATACAGTTTAAATATTTCCAATTTTTTTTATTATTATTCAGAATTAAAAACGTTAATTAACACATTAAACATGCACTAATTATCTCTTGGTATCTGATTAACATATATCTAGACGATGTTGAATGTCTGCATTTTCCTCTCAGAAATCAAAAAAAAGTATAAATATACCCTCTCCAGATTTAAAGAAATAATAATTAAAAACTGGAACGGATTTGCATTTTCAATGCTTTGTTTTATTCTCCTGAACAAGCGAGAAACTTCCAAAACTCAGTGATAGTTTCCGAAGCAGAAGGGGACAAAAAAATTCGCCAAGAAGAAAGGGCCCGACTCTCTTTTACTCCAGGTTGATTCGATGGTGCAGTGAGCTTGGCGATTTTCTCCGGTATTTTGGCGGCGCTTTGTCTGGACTTTGCAAGGTCGTAATCAGCAGACGCGATTGCAACAAGAGAGACGAACACAAGAACTTGAGCTAGGTGCGTTTCTCTCAACCTCGTAAGAACTGGCGAAACACAAGTATTTAGGTATGGAAGACCATCTCCAAATGAATGAGATGACTCATCTGAACCTGCCAGAGAGGGACAGGTCAAGAAGTGCTTCTCCCGCCGATTCCTTGACTTCATCGGCCACAGATATCTCTATGCTTCCCATAGCCGGACGGAGCTCTCATAAGAGAGACGACTACGTGAGTCCTTGCACACTCTTGTCTCTTATAGCAATAGAACAGAATATGTAATACTATGGTTAATTATTGGGTAGTGCGTCTTTCTTTCTATAAATGTACAAGGATATATATACCTACATTTCAGAAACAGACTCCCATTTTCGTTATAACTTTGTGATTGTTATGGATAAACTTATCATAGTGCAAAATTGGTATTTATCCCATATGGAGTCAATATGTTGTGAAGAAGTAGTATTAATTAAAGGCTATTATATTCAAATAAATATTAGTAAACAAATATGTATCATAGCCCTTTAGAGCATGCTTCACTCTAAAGTAATCTGAATGTAGATATATGTGCATTAAAAAAAAGAAATGTTCAAATACTAACATGAGTGATATATTCATCAAATTATCATAAAGTCAGTTTTCAAAACGGATATGTCCTTAAAAATAATATTCATGAAAAAATGTTATAGTTTAAAGGGAGTGCAAAGGTAATGCTGTCTGAATTGTGAATGATTAAATACTGTAAAAATTTTTATGTTGGAATATTTTCAATTTATTTAGTAGTTTATGAGGCAACAGATCTGTATTATATATATAGAAAAAAAATATTTTTTTAAGTTTGAAAGTGAAGCATATTTTTTCAACAAAATCCAAATTATCATCAAAAATAAAATAGTTACATGCTATTTGCAATGTGTACAATGAATATAAAGAGTGACGTGACAAGAATGAAAATATATTTTTATATATAAAGTGATCTTCAGATATTTTTATGATATATTGAGTACAAGACTTCAATGTTTTAAACTATAACTTGGAATGACAGAAATTTGGTGCATCTATTGTTTTGAAATTATTTTGATATAAAACTTCTGTTATATGACAGTTTTTTTTATTGAATGGATTCGTAGTTTCTTATTTTTGTTACTCCTTTTTAAAATTATCTTGTTTCAAGTGAAATTTCTCAGAATTTTCTGTTGTAATATATATATATATATTATATGTGTGTGTGTGTGTGTATTGCATAGATGTACAAAGAACTGTAACTGCTGTACTTTATGTTATATTACTTTTAAAATACAATTTAATAATAATTTCATGCGATACCCATGAGAGAAAATACGTTTTTATCATATGTAATTAGAAATATATAAAACGAATTGGTTTCAAATGATCATCTTATTCATACAAATACATCTATTAATCCTCTTAATTAATACTCATCTAGTCTTAATGTAATTTATTACGTAATTAAGTTTATTACATAATTAGTTTAATTATGTAATAATTTTATTGCAATAATGAAAATTACTATCAATTTCTGTAATGATGAAAACAAAAACCATATATTCCTAGAAAATATTTTGAGAACATGTTATTTCTATTTTTTTTACAAATACCATTAACCACAAATCCGTATCCTGTTAAAAAAAAACTTTATTTGAATATGTAATAAAATTCACAAAACAAAATTAAATTATAACACCGTGCTGTTTGAATAGCTTTTAAAATATAAGTTTTCCGGTGTTATATTGTATACAAACTGGGTGAGAAAATTTACAAAGCGCTCTTGAAAACTGTTTTGACTGTTTGCAATGAAGCTTGGCGGAGCGGCCAACATATAGCATTACGGTCACTATAGATTAACAAGCGAGTAAACTTGTTTTCGTAAACATAAACTTTTCTTAGCTCTGAATTTTTGTTCACTTTAGCATATTTTCTAACACATTTTGTATTGGTTGGATCTCAAATAGATGTTTATAAGATATGTGTATACTATAAAATGAGCTTTTAAAGATCATGTTCTGAACATTACTTTTCATTTTTTAGATCGAATAAATCCTCTTAAAATATAAATATAATCCTATCAATAATTATTTAACAAAAAAACTAAGTGAATTTTATACATATCATTATTATAGTCTTAATTAAAATAGCTTGTTAAAATTTTTAAAAGATTTTTAGTAGGAGCTCAGTTAGGATTTGGGGAAAAGACAAACTTTAATGGAAATATGCATCAATATATATTATGTATATTTACTGTCAAAATGTAAACTATTCTGAAATTTTATGATTTATGGGACAACAGCTTGAATAGTGCTTTAAATTTCCGTTGCAGGAATCCGTAATTTTAAAATACTGATCAGTAAAAATATAATTCATTAATATATTTTTAAACTGCAATAAAAAGTTAGGCTTTTTTGAAATAGTGTGTATGAATGCCTGTTAATAAACTAATATTCTATAAAGACATATATTATATTATTTTATATTTTTCTGAATAATATAGTTTTACTGAATAAATGCGGTAATTATGCTAGAGTATATTATTTTCAACCTACATTTAAAGACTTTTATATACAGTGATCCTAAAATTTATTTAAAAGTAAGATTTGTGTATTTAAATTATTTCAATTGGTAAATTTATAATTATTAAAAGCTTAAAACAACTTTTGATTTGTTTACAGGTTTGTGAAAAAAGTATTTTTCTAACTTGCGAGCTTTTTCTCCTTATTGGTTATTTTTTTTTAAATAAGTTTCAAAATTGATTTAGTAGAAATTTTTTCATTTGGACTTGTGATGAAAAACTTGCTTCTTTTTGATAATTTCATAAACTGTATGATAGGAACATTTCTTCTAAGCTTTATATAATTTAATTACCACCATCGTATTTAAAAAAGTAATTATTCATTACGAAAGTTCTCAACCGAGTAATATTTTTCAGCTTTTAATGCATATCACGAAATCATATTATTTTGATTTTCTTCTTATAGTAACAGTATCTTGCAGCACTGGATGAGATATTTTCCATTCATTAATAATCAATGGCTTTTTTATTTTTAGCTTTGTTTTGGTTGTTACTAACCAGACATAATTATATTCAAATACAAAAGAAACTAACTGAATTCAAAGTTTTATTTTGTAAAATAATTTCGAAGAAATTAAGCACCGCTGTGGTAGTTCATGGGAGAATCAGATAGTTATTATTAAAGCTAATTCTTCTCTAGAAGTGAAATATATTCACCGATGCTTAAAAAAGTAATCAAGAAAGAAAACGTAATTTCTTTGCCTATATATCGTATATATATATAAGGGTTTTTCTATTTACATAAAAACATAAGCTGTTTTTTTTTTTGCTTCATTTAGAATTCACTTGCAAGCAATTCACACATGAAGTTTATTCTTCTTAAACTCAAATTATATATATCTGTGTTTATATAAATCAAACTTCTTCGACTCATTGAACCCTTAGAGTTAAAAGATGTTTTCGAGGAACCCCATTCCACATTTAGATGAATAAATTTAAACATATTAAAGTAATATATAATGTATATCAACATGTTACAGGTACTGTAAGTAAAGACAATTAAAAATGTATTGTATTTATTATTAAAAGTTTTTATAGTAATTTTAATTTAATTTAATCATTAATAATACTTGTGATTCAAGTGTCACCTTCCCATGCATTGTATTTAGTAACTGGGATATGTGCTTTCTTTTTTTTTTACAGTAACTGTCAAAGTTTTGGTCTATTGAAATTATCTTCAGTCGCATTTCATATTCTGCGTTTAGTTTGTTTTTATGTTTTGTTTTTGTAACCACTAATGTGTGTGTTGATAAATAATTTTCACCTAAATACATTGCTCTGAATGATGTTAAAATGTTCAAATCTGTGTGAGAAAAATCCTGTGTATTTTGCATGAACTTGCAACTTAAAATTTAGGAGCTGTGTTTGCTTAAATTTAGATTTGTCGTTAAGTTGTCCCCTCTTCTTCATTGTAGGGATTTTTTCCCCACTGATATAAAATAGTGAATTTTCCATCAGAAAACTAACGACTATAAAATTATTTCGGGGAAAACGGGACTACAAACAATAGAATATTCAAAATCTAGTAGGTAGTACAGAAAAAGAAAAAAAAACGTTTTATTATTATTTTATTATATTACAATAAAAGTTTTTAAAATCCTACAAAATAAAAAAAGTTATGTTATGTATAAATAAAATTTTCAATTTTTAAAGACTGAAATTAGGTTTAAATACCTGTGATTATATAAGCTTCATAGGGAAAGTGAATCCTTTTTACATACATATTTATAATTTTCTTTTTGATTTTTTTTATTGTGACTTGTGAAAACCCTGCATAAGTCTCGTGGAACCCTATTGCTCCGTGGAACACAGTTTGAAGAACACTGGTATATAGATCATTGATTCCCAAAGTGGTCTATATTGGTTCCCAGGGGTCGACAATGGCCTGTAAGGGGTACATGTCAACAAAGCAAGAAATTGGGAGTTCTCGAAGTGTAAATGAGGGTCTTTGAGAGTGGTTCTCATTCAAGCAGGTTTTAAATGATTGGAATAAGCAATACACGTTATATATCTATTTACTAACATAATATCTTATTATAATATTAACTCATCTACCTATCTTTCCCTCCCATCAGAAGCATCTGTTTTTGTTTAATTATTTTATGCAATAGATGTTAAATTTTAATTTTATTAAAAATGTTTAAAATTAAAATGTGCTTTTTTTTAAAGTTTCCGCCATTACACACTTCACTACAGTTAGAAATTTAAATCTTTCTAATTAAATAGCACCATACCAGCTGTTAAAAACGCATTTGAAGTTGATGATTTTGAAAAAATTCAATATTAGGTAAGCAGAGGTCTTCCCCAAAACTGAAACGCATGGCAAGTGGTCTATGAGACAAAAAAGGTTGGGAACCTCTGGAATACATGGATGCATATTTTTCAACTCCTACTATTAGTTCACTCTCTCCTCATGTACATATGTATATCTTGTTCAAATTTTCAATCGTTAATAAAATACTTTCTATTCATTCATTCAAGTTCAAATACATTTTTTAAAACTTGTAGTGGAGGACATTTGATGTTAAAACAGTTTTTTCAAATATTAATTCATTAATTAAATTGAAAAATGAATACATAGTAACAAACAAAAATAATAGTCCAACGGCGTATATAGAAAAGAAAATCGCTCGTTGTGTCCCTGTAGCGCCATGGATAGCGCATTGGACTTCTAATTCAAAGGGCGTGGGTTGGAATCCCACCTGGGTTAGCCTAATTTCTGAGAATGTGATTTCTTTTTAACTATACTATTTTATTAGAATAATTAAATTTAATTAATGAATAAATAGTGACAAACAAAAAAAATAGTCCAACACCCAATATAGAAAGGAAAATGAAAAATTGCAACGAAAATCGCTTTCTATTTTGTCACAATATTGTGATTCTGTTATATGTATATACATATTTATATTAATTGTAACTATTTAATAAAAAGTAACTAAAATAAAATGTTTCTTTGTTAACCTAAGCAGGAATTGACTTAAATCTTTTTTTATATTACTTGTTCTATCTCATTTATATAATTACATCTTAATAGATTGCATTACATTTGTTTTTCCAGGAAAAAGCATTAAATATGCTTTTAGATTATACTTAAAGAGAAGGATGTTTATTCTACTTTAATGAACAATACTTGGCACCACAATTTGCCAAGAAACAAAAATGGAGTAGAATGATGGTGAATGGGCAATCACTTACTACTTGATGGTCGTCAATCGACAACAGTCATTGGTGACAGAGCAGTGATTTTCATAGGAGGGGATCAAAAGCCTTTTGTTTGTTTTTATCAGGGTTTCCAAACCGTGCTTTTGGAAAATCGATAAAGAGGAAAAGGGAATAAACCCAGACAGAGTCAGAAGAAAATTTGCGTCTGTAGAGCAGTTTCACGGAAGAAAAATGTTGATATAATAGCATTTATTTAGAAAAAATGGCGAGATTTTAGATTCAGAGTTTTTTGAGAAGTTTTTAATTAATTGCAGATAACGGTATAAACAGCATCGTTAAGTCTCAAGTAAAAGTTATATTAGTCTGGAAAGTTCATAAAAGTTGTCAATATTTGGAGAAATTCAGGAATCAATATTTAGAGAATTTTAAAATCATTCCGGAAGTTTAGATGGGGTTTTGTGTATGAAAGATGTTGAAATCGTTGTGAGAAAATTAATTTAAATGACATATTACTCTGACTAATTTACCCAAAATATATTTTTTATATCTAAAAGCCGGTCTGTAATGTAATAAAAACGAAAAGCTGAAGTTAAAAAAATATTCGATATGGCTTTAAAAATTAATTTTAAAATAAATACATTACCCACTCAAACTGTTCTAAATTAGAGTATTAATAAATAAAAAATTTTCAAATTCAGTGTGTTCATGGATTATATTTTGGAGCAAACAAATGTTAAAGAGGAACAAAACAAAGAGAGAGAGGAATGTAATCATTTCCTTTTTCATTGGTTTTTTACCTATTATATTTTAGAAACATCCTCCTTTAATTATCCTAGATAATTAAAAGAGGAGTATAATTATAAGGAGGACTACAATTTTTTAAGGAGGGGTATAATTAATTCCCTAGATCCATTAAACCAGAGAATCATGAATGAAATACTTTATTAATGGAATTTCATACTGTCTTGTTTAAAAAAACTTATGATGTAGTTTATTAAAAGTATTATTTATATAAATCTTGTCAAACTGTTTTAAACTTTTGGTATCTTTTTAAATAAGACACACACTTTTTACATTTTATTCCAAGTTACTTGTTATATAATAAAATTCTGAGTTCAGTTTTTGTGTTAAATTCAATAAGAAAAATTTATGATGTCTGTTTCAAAGACAGTACTGTTGTTGAACAGACAAATAAGTTAATTTAACCCGTGATTTATTAGCCTTAGTACCATCATAGCCTCCTTTTTTCAAAGCATTTGTGCACTTAACACTGAAGTTTTAAGCCAGTGAACAAACCTTCGAATACTCTATGGTGTTTTTATAGAGATAATTTCAACTAAAAGTTTCTTTTAGTTTATGATATCCTTATTTTTCTAAAAAATATACTTAGTGATTTTTGCAATAAACTCACTATATTACATACTATATCTGTAAACGTCTTTGATTTCAAAGAATTCTAAGGAATTTAAATGGAATTTCTTAGTAATCCTAAAAAATTTTTTCATATAAGGTAATAATTTAGAACTTGAAATTGACTCATATATTTAGGAACTCAATTTTATAATAATAATAATAATAATAAAAATTAAAAAACTTTTTTTAATGTTTTAAATATTTTGAATTTTTTAATCATACACTGCGAAAGATTTTGTTTAGAATAACAGTATATAGCAGGGGTGGGCAAACTTTTACAGCGTACGGGTACTTCTAATTTTTTCAAGGTGTTGCGGTCTTCCCAGTGGCGTAGGTGTGGTGAGCTAAGAAAAAGGTCTACAATATTTACTATAACAATAATAAATACGGAATATGCGCTTACCTAAGTAAAAAAAAAATTTAAGATGGTGTTTAAAGCAAAACAAAAGATACAAACATAATAATAGCCACAAATATAATAATATCAAATGTTGCATTTGTTACGAAACAATTCAAAACATTTTAAAAAAGAACATTTTCATTTAAAGTTAGTTCTCGTAATTATAGTCACTAGAAGACTTAGTCTGCATACTGTCAGCCGATCTTAAATATTTCGGTGTATAATTATTAACTGCTAACCCTCAGGAGGTCACCTCAAAATGCCTTTGCGGTCCACCGGTCGATCAGGATCGACTTAATGCCCAACACGGGTATATAGTAATATAGTACTAACAAAATAAAAAATAAAACAATATCGAACATTAATAATAAGCAATATAAGATAATTGTATGATAATATAATATAATTATAGGTAATAGTTAAAAACATGAGTAATAAATGTATTAATAGATTCTAAGAAATAGTAAAATCAAATAAAGCGATGCTGTTGTTTTTTTATTACAGAGATATATTTCAATAATTCTCTGATCAGTTAACTATCATTAATATGAAGAAGAATTAAAGATCAGTAAAACTTTTAATAGCTTTGTATGCAATACTTCAATATATTAAAAAACTTCTGATAAAAATATTGAATTTGAAATAATGTGGTTCTCTCAAAGCACATTTGGATTTTACCTTTTCTTAATCACGGCGATTTATTCATATTAAAGAGGTAATCTTAATCTTTCTATTTAAAAATAAATTAAAATTTATTTTTTTAAATCTCCATTCATTAGTGCTCAGATAAGTATTTTATGAAAGGACCATTAAAATGGAATGAATTCAGCAGTATTACTGTAATTGAGGGAAAAAATTTCCATTAAATCTCTCGAATAACCACAATAGATAGAAGATCAAGCAGTGACTCAGGTCTAATCCCTAATTTCCTTCTTTTCTTCCTTCTTCTTTCCGGTTAAACAGATAGATTTAAGTGAATTGCTTTAGTTGAGGAGTTCAAATGAGTAAACAAAGGAAACAGATCATTTTGTAAAAGCTCTAGAGCTTCCGACACCTATACCGAAAGAATCTTTTCAAAGGCGGAAGCAGAGAATTCCGAAAGTTCATTTACAAAGAACTGTTTGTTACAGATTCGAGTAGCTTCAACTTGAACTTCATTAAATGAGAAGAATAGAATATACATTCTAATTCCAGAAAAATGCTGAAGATTTTTGCGAGTTCTAATCAGCTGAATTATTACAGACTCATCACTAGTTAATTTTTTATGCATAATAAATCAAGGATTGAGAAAGATCCCTTCTTTTTTCCCCCCTTATAAGAGGTAGTGGCCGCGGTAGCCGAATGGTCAAGGTATCGGATCGTGGCTGGCTTGTCACGAGTTCGAGCCCAGTAACACCAAAGGCCCGCCGCGTAGGGGAGGGATGCACGTTAAATCTGTCGAGAGCTCAAACGTCCTCCCGTCGGTGTGGTAGTTAGGAGAAGGGGGTACCAGCTGTGGTGTCGTCCTCGTTACTTGACTATGTTTCAAAATTGCAAGGTCCGTTGCCAAAAGCATCCGTGTAGCTGAACAGTCCGACGTTAGTATTCACTCACTTATAAGAGGCATTATTTTCTGCATAATTTTTTTTTCTGTTAAAATAATTTATCTGTTGTAGTTGTTACTAATACCAGCTGTCTATAACGATATCAGATAGAGGCCCTTGAAATTCATCGCGGAAAAAGGGCTAGATGTACGCTGTAGCTTTGAGTACTATACAGGTGACAGTACATTTTGGCTCGGTTCCACCCCAATTTAAAGGAAGAACACCCTAGGAGTGGTCAGGGACCTCCCGCCTCTCTTTCCTTTAAACCAACCTCATGAGAGGACTTGCTGCTCGACGGCTATTTAGAGTACCCCCTATGCAGCGAAGGCACTATACATTTACAAACATATGCCTTCTCTGGGATTCCAATCCCAGCCCTACGACACAGCAGTCACCGTCGCTAACCACTATACCGGAGGGGTGGCATTCATTTGTCTATAATTGATCTTTCTTCCCATATATTTGTACTAATATCATGTATTTGAGGAGATATTCAGCATCGAAAATTGAGAGCTCTTAGAAATAGCTAATACTGTAACATTGTCAGATTGATTCGGACATGTTCCAGTGTTTTGTTGTGACTCATTTACATCAAAAAAAAGTGTTTGAATTTTAAAATCCAATACTCAAAAATGATCTCAAATCTAGCTGATAAATAATTTGATACAAAAAACTAAACTGAAATTATAGTTAACTCTTTGAATTAGAATATGTGTATTTCGACAAGATATTCATGTTAAATGCAAATACCAATACAACTTACTACAGATATTTGTAATTTTTATGAGGATAAGTTATGTAAAATGAAAAGTCTGAAAAAATTGGTAGAGTATTTCCCTAATTTTAATTTTTGGAGTATAAGTAAATGATCAGAATTCCCTAAATAAATTTTTAGTTTATGTCAAAAGTTATTTTGCTTAAGGTATCCGACTACGTTCGGAACCGTGATTTTGCAAAAGCGTGTAAATGGATAATAATAATATTTGTGTAAATAGATTGTATATAAAATTTTTTTAAGAATAATTAAAAAAAAAATTATTTAAGTACAATATTTGACAAAAATAGATAGAATACAATTTTCAAAATGTTCTTTTTGAAAAACTTCTATTATAATAATATTTTGCCTGTATATATTTCTGACCTCTGTACAAACTCCAGAATAACTAGAATGTTTAAATATATAATTTATAAAGTGCGTTTATCCTTTTTTACGACAACAGAGGGAGAAATTTTGAAAAAACTCTGATACTTATTTCAATTGGTTGTAACTCTGAAAATAATATGAATTTTTTTTAAAAAAATAGTTCAGACTCTCTGGAGAAGTCTTTATTTTATATAAACACACACACAAAACACACTACCCCACACACACACACACAATTTTTATTATTTTTTGAAGCATTTTTTATAAAGGAGAACATTTTTTAAAAAAAGGGTTTTTCTAAGTTAATTTTTTGCCAAAATATTGTATTTAAATAATTTTGTTTTGTCAAAAAGTCCTTAAAACAATTTTATAAATATATTCTAATCTAAGTGACACTAAATATCATGAAAATTATCCATTTATACGCTTTTTTTAAAATCACAGTTCCGAACGTAGTCGGATACCTTAATAATGACTTAAATTATCTAATGACGGAAAAAGTGTCTTCTAAAATGAAGCGAAGAGAGCAGATTTTTGAAGTTCTTCTAATCATCACATATGTTCAATATTTTCGGGGAAAGGAAATATTTCAATATTTTTATTTGATATCCCAAACAGAATAGATTTGTTTAAATTATACTCACAAGTTTGTACAGCATTGATCTTATTTATTTTTTTCTTTTGAAAGTGACTAAAAATGTCGGATCCAGGGATTTTTCACGCGGAGGAGTGTCTCTATCAAGGTCATTTAGAAGGATATCTATCCCATATGTTTCTTGATTTCAGCTCTCTACTGCGTTGCGATTCTGACTAATGTCATGAATGTTAAAGTGTTTGTTGATTTTTACCTATATCTTTAATTTAAAATGAAAATTTTTTTAAAAAAAAGTAAGTTTAAAAGTTGCCCAAATATGGCGGATGGAGAAAATCTCCGCTCTTCAACTCATTCTTTCAAACATCAACGTGAGAGGGAGTGAGTGTATTTGAAGGTCGCTTAGGAGGAACAGCTCGTATTTTCAGAGATGTTTGACGTTTTAGAGACGATGGAGTTCACGGGAAATAAGCTCCTTCTATTGAATCGCTATTTTCGAAAGAATGGAGCACGGATGCTTTGATAGAACATCTCTTTGAAGGAAAGGCAATTTAGAACATTTGATGACGATTGCTTCGTTTCGATCTTTCTTCGATTATTTTTTACAGAATATGCTTCGTGATTGATACTTGGTAAATAGTTAATTTTTTTTTTTGCCAATTGAACAATACAAGTTGGATTGTGATATCATATAAATCACGAAAGAATCAATATTCGTTACTGTAGAATATTAAATAATGTTGTTCTGTGCGTATTGTTTTGGATTCTGAAAAAGATGGTGATCTTGAAGATAACTGATTATTGCACGAAGAAAATAAAATGAAAAAAATATTCAATTTTGCTTTTTATTGGAGTTTGTTGAGATATAGCCACTGTTAATCCTTACAAATATATATATATATATATATATATATATATATATATATATATATATATATATATATATATATATATATATATATATATATATATATATATATATATTAAATAAAAGTCAAACCAAGCATGAAATGATTCATATATATGTCTATTTTTTCCAACATTTTCGAAAGTCTAAGCATAATGCATAATATTTCTATTTAGGGGATTAAAAAGTAGCTCAACATTATCAAACTCATACATCTGTAGAATTTCTTAATCATGCTGTATTTTGATAAATATTTTTTGACTTTTTAGTTCTTTTTATTGTAACGCGAAACGCTGTAAAATATTAAAGCATGCTTTTTAAAATTTAAATAAAAAATGAATAGTTAAATAAAGATGTTGAAATCATTTGCAAAATCTATTATGTCTATTTAAATATTTCAACTTTTTAAAATTACACACACACACACGCACATATATATATATATATATATACTTTCTTTCCATACTTATGATCCAAGCAGCTATTAAAATTCATTATTAAAGATTTGAATCACATATTTTTAACTAAAATGTTATTCAGAATTTCTTTTTCAATTCCTCTACTATTTGTTCACTCTCTCCCTGTAAATATATCTTGTCCAAAGTTTCAGTCGTTAGTAAAATACTTTCTATTCATCCATTCAAGCTCAAATACATTTTTTTAAACTTGTAGTGGATGACACTTAATGTCAATACAGTTTTTTTCAAATATTAATTCATTAATCAAATAAAAAATGAATAAATAGTAACAAATAAAAATGCTAGTCCAACAGCATATATAGAAAGGAAACGCATTCGTTGCGTCTCTGTAGCTCAATGGATAGTGCGTTGGACTCCTAATCCAAAGGTCATGGGTTTGAATCCCACTTGGGATGGCTTGATTGTTGAGACTGTGATTTCTTTTTATTATCCTACTTTATTAGAATAATAAAATTTAATTAATGAATAAATAGTAACACAAACAAACAAACAAAAATGGTCCAACACCATATATAGAAATGAAAATGGAAAATTGCTTTCTATTTTGCCACTTAATATCTTGATTCTGCCACATGTATATACATATTTGTATTAATTGTAATTATCTAATAAAAAGTAACTAAAATAAAAATTTTCTTTGTTGACCTAAGTAGGAATTGACTAAAAAAAAATTTTTTTTTGTTACTTTTTTTTTATTTCCACAATACTAATGTTAACAACCAATTTGCCTGGAATGACGTTTCTCTTTGTTGGGAAAGAATTTTCTAATTTTTGGATAAGATTGCGAAACGTGGTGCACCTCCAATGTGTCTTTCAGGTCGCCAACTTGTCGTTGGACCTCTGCCAAATTCATGAACACACAACAAAGATGCTACCTTCCTGTCGAGCAGTGGAATCAAAAGTCTTCAACCTGCATTTGAAGATAAGTGGAGCCTGAAAATAGGCTTTTGCAGGTCACAGATTTGCCTTGTCAAGATCATCGAAGGTGGTGGTGGATTTGGCACTTTAAGCATTCCGGTCTGTCTTGTAGGAAACTGTTTGACTCACCACTGTACACAGAGCGCAAATAGAAAACGAAATATCGCACCATTTTGGCTATAAGCCAGCAATACAACTTGTAAGCGACAAGATGCTGTATCTTGGGGGAGGCAGGGCTTTTGACCTTACAATAAGAGTAACTGAATACGTCACGAACAATCGGATTATAACTCTGAAAACTCACAGTTCTGTAAACGCAAAGTCAGTTCTTCCTCTCAGAATCATTAGAGATTTTCAATTCTGTTATTAGTCAGGTTTGTTGTACAATTAGTATAACAGCACATTAGTCAAGCTGTACTGCTTAACTTTTAATAAAAAATCTATAGCTTAATTTTGGTTCTTTCACTACAACTAGTTTTTATCTTCTTTTAAAATAATGTGTATAGTGTTCCATTTCTTGAAAAATAATTTAATAAATGAAAACAAAATTAAATTATTGTTGCAAAAATAAATTTTCTTTGTAAGTCAAATATCTTAAGTGTCGTTCCGTATTGATTCTCATATTTTCACTTTTTAAGTTTTCTCAGGCATTTGGTATAATCTATCACAAATATGACAAACACATTAAGTTTTTAGATACATTATGTTGATTATTAGAGATGCATATGATTCAACTTCTCTTGAGTAATTGCCAATTTCTTTCTAAATTTTAGAATTAGGCATCGAAGTATATAATGAGGTACTGTGAAACCAGACAGAGGACGACAAAGTCATTTCGAATGTATTGCATCCACGATAGATGATAGCATAAGTCTTTTCCCCCTTATGGTCAATCTAATAAGAAAGAGTGAAATGATCATTAAATATAACATTAATTCGTCGTCAAATATAACGATTCGCCGTAAAATATAACGATATTAACTCGTCGTAATCAAATTTGATTTTATAACTTATCTCTGAATATTAAACCTATAAAACAGTTTTTTAGCAACAATTATATTTTTGTAATAAGGCTCTTTAACTAAATTTTTTTAGTTAAACATTTTAAGAGGGGACACAGTACGATTCAATTGACCAAAAGCGATCCAAAAAATCAAATCTAATTTTTTTTAGTCTAAATTATTCTTTATATACTTTTCTCTCTGTAACCCCACAAAATTTGAAAGCTCTAAGCTTAAGAAACGCAGAATTATGATAGTTTTTACGTTCGTTTTTATTCACGTTCCTATGGCAAATCAAAACTTTAAACTTACCCCAGAAAGATAAAATAACTAGTTTGTCTTCATTTAAAATCCTAAGGCTTTTTTTCTATTGTGCCTAATGCTTTGAAATTTTTTTTACCTATTACCAATAGTACACGCAACAAAAGTTGGTATGCATGTTTGAATCAAAGCATACTTATTTTTTAAAAAATAATTAAACTCAGAATTTATAGGTTTTTTAAGGAATTTTCAATAAGCATTCATAACAAGAGGTATTGTACGAATACCAATCATGTTATCGCAAAACCCATACCAACTTTTTTAATACATAGTTTGACGTACTTGTAAATCAAATTTCATGCATGTACGTAAATTTTTGTAGCAGGAGTAGTATTTTAAAATCACTTCACAAGTTTTGTTTTTCGTTAAAAAATTATATGGCCAGCATTTTATGAAATTTTAAGCACAAAATCTGCTTTAGGTAGTATACACATATAGGAGGCAATCAAAAACATTTTAAAAATCCTTAAATTAAAATTTTTGTTAAATCGTACCATGTCCCCTTAAGTATCTTTAATAATCTATATTTTAAACAACCAGTGAACATAGACTATGAAAATACGTCATTAAAAAATGTTCTGAAAATCAGATTTATAATGATGAGGACAGTATTTTGATATGATTGGTTACGGGGTTAGTTTTGTATATTATACTCTGCAACACCCACTCTTGTATACCTAAATACTCTCATTTACGCTATTTCTATCATGTAGGAAGAGATGATAAAAATGTATTATTTGATAAAACCAAATAATTCAGATAGATGAACTGCCAAAGTAAATGATGGAATAATTTGTAATAATTCGCGTTTAAATCTCATATACAGCAGATGATTTTCCTATCTATGAAACAATTTCTCTTCGACACAGCTACACTGGAGATTTTATTAACGTTAATAATTTTTGTAAATGGGCTGCATTTTGGCAATCAAGCCTTTATAGACATGGCAAGTCCCTAAGAATGAGAGTCATTTCATCGATGGCACCATCTAGTAGTGGTTCCTGCTACTAAATTTTTGGCCATTGAATTTATTCAATTCAAGCTCTTGTTGGATGTTAAATATTGCCATGATTTAATTTTGCTGAGAGTACTAGAACTAAATTAATACTCAATGGATCTTTTACGTTCCTACGATTTTTGCATCCAGAAAACCTATGACTCCAGTCGGGAACAATTTATAATATATTAAAAAATCATAACATTTGTTGTAGAAATTTCTTCCTTTTTGTTCATTTTACTTTAAGCTGGTATTTTAAGGGTGAGGAATGCTGTATTAAGTTTTTGTACTTGATCATCCTTTATTTTTTTATTTATTTGTTTTCTCTGATGTTAATATTTACAGCATAGTCTTTACGCGTGCAAATATACTTTCAGGGCCGCACAATTTTTTCTGTTAATCTTAACTTAATTTAAAAAATTCATATAAAATCATTACTGTAATAAAATGCAACGAAATTTATAGTTTATAATTATTCCAAATTCAAATCACATCGGTGTGATCACGGGTCTCAGAAAGGGGAGAACGCGATTTCACAAATGATGCCGTGTTCCCTGAAGTGATCACAGATATGTGATCATGGTCCTGAACGGGTTAATATTCATCAACCAAATTCGATGTAGGCTGAAGTTCTCTCTCTCTTTGGGTTCGTGACATTTCAAGCGGGACGCCAATCATTGTATAGTCATGTGTGTGGTTTTGTATTTTGAAATTCGCAAAATCTCTCTCCAGGTTTAGATGCAAAGATGGTATTTAAGTCAAAGGGAATTCTGTCTACTAGTTCTGTTTTGGAATATTTCCAAGTGCTTTTGGTTCAAGGAAGAAGACGCAGAAGGTGCAATGACGTAGGGGGGAAAAATGCTAAACGTTTCCGTTCCCTGCACTTTGCTTTAAATGTCGAATTTTTAACAACCTTTGTAGTCGAGGGATATGAAGAAATAAATAATGGAACTTCATTGGTTACTATATAGGAAAATACATTTTCTTAACTATATTTCTTCAGAAATTTATTTTGATGGTTACATTTGTTACGGGCTCTATTCGTGATTCTTACTATTCCTCTGGGAAACAAGCTTTCGAGATCGTTATATGATAATAAAACCGCTTTCTGTAAGGGAACCGCGATTTATGTTACTGAGGGTAGCTATTTGAAGTCAAGTGAAGAGGGAAGTTGAGATTATGATCATTTTGGTCATATGGAAACTATGAAATCAGAGAAATTAATAGTAGTAGAAATTGCCAGTATTCAAATGGAAAAGATCCAATGAGCCATTCTAGGACGCTTATTATGGCTAGGATCTACTATTTACGATAAGTACTAAATTTATTATTATAGAAATTTAAATTAGTATTGACTTGTTTCTATAGCTTAGGTCGAACTTAGATAGGGATTTGATAATCATAATAAAGGTGTTTGTTTTAAGAAAATGTCTCATCCCTTAAGACCTCACACTTCAGCTGTTGGGAATTCGCGACACATTGAACTTAATTACAAATTTAAAAATTTTAGTTTTTTTAATGAGCAATATAGAAAAAGGAGTGGAGATTTCCAAGCATCTTAATGTTTATAACATTCTTTTGACTAAGATTTAAATTTTGAGACATTCATGTTAGAATTTTAGACTGTTAACTTAATTTTTCCACGGAATTTTTGATATTCTAATTGGAGCGAAAACAGCACAGAAACTATGTGTTTGGTGTATAAAAAACAAAAGCATTAAAATATATTTAATATTTATATTTTAAGTGAATATGACGTGGGGTGCCCAAAAAATTAATTGTGATTAACAAATTTACTTTTTAATCAAGATATTGAAATAAAACATTTCCAACGCAATAAGTATTTTTAATTTATTATAGAAGAGTTTAATTTTTCCAATCACTTTAGTCCCTTTTGAATTATCGTAGAATATAATACTAAGCAGTGGTGTAACGGAGAATATTAGCCCCTGCAAAGTCAGGTTTTGGGCCCCAAGCCAAAATACGTACTTGGTATCAGTCAGACTTTGGGCCTCCTAGAATCCCTACCCCCTTCCTACAATGCGGGGGTTGCGGGAGTGTACGTAACTTCACTGAGAGATGCTAAGCTGTCTCGTAACTAATTCCTAAGCTGAAGTGATTGAAACATTGAAAGTTTGAGCGATGGTTTTGATTCGACATTTTCAACAAACTGACCCATGTATAAAACATTTTCTATGTAAATGTATTTTTATTTCTATACACTGGCTGAGAAGCACTGTTTCATTGATCAAGCAAAATTTCATGAAATAACTACACTGTAATTCATAATTAATTCCATACGAATGAGTTATGACATTTCTTCTATCACACATTCTTGTCATATTACTCGAAGTAATTTCTTTTGCCGTATCAGAATTGTAAATATGTTTTGATTTATTAAGACACTGTCACAAATTATCGGTTAACTTTGTTTCTTAACAGATGTCTGTATTTGATGTACATCATTCCCAATTAGTTCACTGTCAAAGCTTTAGTTATTGGTTTCTTTACGAAAATTACCTTTGAAGGAAGTAAAACGCACACAGTCATGATTTAGAGCATTTTTGATTTATACTTTCGAACAATTATTTTAGAGTTTCAAGCATGATTTATATAAACTTTGATTAATAATAATTAATAAAGATTAAGACGATAATTAATTTACTTTTGGAAATAAGAAACAATGCGATTTTTTCAAAGTTTCCTTTTAAATAAAATATAAAATTATAACGAAACAGTGGCGTACACAAGGGTGGGTTTTGAGGGCTCAAACACCTCCCATAGACCAACAGATTTTTCACTTTTTGCATAAAGATTAAGTTTCGGTACCTTCCTCTCCGTTTTTTAAAAAATATAACCCTTCCCATGAAAGTAGTCTATGTACGCCACTGTGATGTAACCTCTGCATAGGATACTTTCTGAACCAAATTTTATAGGCGTATTTCCTCAAATTTGAATTTTTTAATTTTTTCTTTTATAAAGCCTGAAGTTGTTTGTATGAATTCATTATAATACATCAATCTTTTTAATTCATTGTAAACTGAACTCTACCAATGTTCAGTAGATATAAAGATTTCAAATTATGTAAGCAAAAAGAGAAGTACAATTAATTCTATGACTCTATTCAAATTTTATTATATAGTTTTACTCTCATTAACAATTGAAATTGGGCTTTTTTAAACTGCAAGAAAGCATATGCATTCAGAATAAAAAGAGCTTTTCGTTTTAGTTTTCTAAATACTACAGTTTTTTTTATACCTAATGCTATTTCCTATTTGCTTCTAACTGTCACCCAAAATATATTTTTCCCACATTTTTCTTCAAAATATTTAATGTGATACTTAACTAATTAATGGCCATTGATTGTTTCAACGTACTTGAATTTATATTTTTGATCATGAATATTCTACAATATTTACTTATAATATTTATTATTATAGGATTAGTTCCTCTCTAATCAAGGAGTTAATCTTTATCTTTTTAATATACTTGTTAGCTAAGTAATCAGAACTATTAATTCATGGAAATTATTTTATTACCGGTTGAACCTTACTGCTGTTAATCGTCTTTTTGACTTTTAGTAATGTTGAAATGTAGTATAATATAACAAAATTCTGCTTTTGAATTAAGTAATTTACTTAAGAAATAAAAGTCTAAAAAAATCTATGATATGAATCAATGATTGATTCGGAAAAAAGACATTTGAAAAAAAATTAATGATATGAGTTTTATGTTCTTTTGTTAGATTATTCCTAAAAGTGACAAAACTACAACTGATTTCCTTATCCAATTATGAGAATCGCAAATAATGCATGCCCAATTACCAAGATTAAATAATATATGTACTCTATTCACCCAATTAAATTATTAAATAAAAAGATACTTTACTTACGCAATTATAAAAAATGTATTCGAGTTTGAAGAACATCTAGTGACGTCTGTGCAATGATTTAAAATGCTGCTATCATACAAAAAAAAGGAAATAAATATGAAATTCTGTCTCTTTTAGAATTTCTATTTGATCAGGTGAGAAACTGTAGAGTTAAGAATACTATTAGTTTATTAGTGACGAAAAAAAATAAAGAAAGAGAGAGATAATATTTTTTCATATATAAAACAGGATTCCCCATTTCTGTATACAAAATTCATCTGTTCTGTTTAAAAGTATCCTATTGATATATAAGGTAAACCAAGTCTTTCTATAAATATAAAAAAGTTCATTACAAAATAACCGTTTAATATAATAATGCAGTTCTTGTATCATTATATATATATATATATATATATATATATATATATATATATATATATATATATATATATATATATATATATATATATATTATTTTTTTATAGTCTTTTTCTCTACAAACAAAGAAAAAAACAACAAACACATTCGAAAAACACATAGACAGTAGGGAAAAAAACACTAAGGACATATGACAACCGAGTTAAAATTATAAAATGGATGCTCTGCAGTATTTTAAACATTGCTGACATAGGACACAGCTAATATATAAAATAATTTATATAAAAGTGGGGTTGAACATGTTTATATATATATACACAGATAGCTATAGAACTTAAGTATAACTATTCAAGATAGGAAATATTAGGCACAGTAGTACAATAACAAACTCCTGGCCTTAGGAACCAAGATTCGGTTTAAACAAGTTTTAAGGCTGCCAAACCCCCTTCACCTGTAAATTTTTCATACAATGTGTCAAGGGGAAAGGAAAAAAATAATATTAGGAGAAAATTTAAAAAATTTCAAAAAAAATCCCATAATATTAAAATATAAGAAAAAAAAATATATATATATATATATATATATGGGGGGGGTGTATTAATAATTATGAGTGAGAGGCTGAATATCATTTTTGACGATTGAAGGTAATTGGACTTTAACGATGATTATTGGAGACGGTTGATGTTGCATACTTGTTGGTATTGACGTGGTAGTCCTTTGTGACAGGAAATCTATTTACTAAACATTTTGAGACACACACATATGAACGTTAATATCATTTGGACTGCGTAATTAATTTGGACGAAAACACACATATAACACGAAACACAAAAGCAAAAAGAGGCAGCTACTATTACATGATGCAAACAAACAAGAGACAGATATATATGTATACAGTAGCACACACAGGAATTTTTTTAAAAGGGGCCCGGGGTCAAAAGTTCACCAATCTTGTATCTCTCCTTTTATTTTGTCGATTTTGGGGAAACAAAACACAGAAAAAACTAATTATTGAATAAAAAATTTAGCATTTTTAATAAAATTAATCATTAATAACAACTCTTTGTTAAATTTTACGTACTATATACTTAAATTATAATCAATGGGAAAAAAAAACCAAGGGCTTTGAGGGGGCCCCGGCCCCCGGGATTTCCGTATTTGCCCCATTTATATATACATATATAAAAAGGAAATTTAGTAAAAACTTTATTTTTACTTATTATTAAATTAGGTTGTTGATGTAAAGATGGTTGTATTGATGAGGCACTCTATTTCAGGAAGGTAATCCCTTTTTTTTTTTAAAATTTCATTTAGACACTTAATTACAGCACACACAAACATAAAATAGAACACAAGGCGATGGACACACGAGTAGGATTGCATTATAATAACAAGCAACGGTCAGCAAATTTTCTTTGAAACGAGGGTTTTATACAAAACGTCAATTTGAAGTTCAAAAACTCACATGACTTCCAAGGACGTCTCTTCTGATTGGTTCAGATAATTGGATGATGCACGTTATATAATTCTTAGTTTAAAAACGTCGACTTTTAATTTTGAAGAGATAAAGTTAGACTATATATCGTTGGGGGGTTATATATATATATATATATATATATATATATATATATATATATATATATATATATAGTATAATAAAATAAAATAATAAGTAAGAATGTTGTATAACTTACAAGGCAAAAAAAGAAAAAAATTGGATTTTAAGAAACATAACAATTAAAGATACGGAAAGAGTCTTTTCACTAAAATGGAGATCTATTATTATGATTTCTAATGCTGCCGCTGAATTAGGCCGGCGAATTAGGTTGAGCTGCTTTGTGGTACCACCTTCCCCGTACATTAGAAATTTTCGACGAAATAGAAAAAACACAGCCATTTTGAAAAATTATACCTATATATATATATATAATTATATTTAGATTTATATATACATATATATATATATAAATCAGTTTTAGTATGATTTTTTGTAGGGGGAGGGGAGAGTAGATAGCACGTAAACTCCTTCAAGAGTAACTCAAGGGAACATTTATAAGGAAGACATAATTTTTCGAGTTAATTAGCGTCGATTCAAGAGAAAACCCAATGCGTGCTTTGGTTTCAAGAAATGAAGGAAGTAAAACTCCGGATGCAAAATCAATAAAGCAATGGCATGAAATACTTAAAGAAACAGGCAGAGAGTTAAGGATCTTCCTAGCAGGCCTAATGTGAATGAAACAACTGTTGCGCGCGACACATTAAAGAACACTTGGTAGGAACTGGAATACCGCTTATATAGACATGCTCCGGGCTACGAAGGGGGCACACGTTGAATTTAAACGATAAAACGATTTTAAGCGATTTAAACGACGTCTTATAAAAAAATTCATCATAGTACTTACAATATATTCAAAAAACCTAAGTCTAATCATACTAGTCTGAGCACAATAAATATTTATAATCAGGGCGAGATATTTTTGGTTCACTTTATGTATCAACAGTACATTGTCATTGTAAAAAATTGTTGACAGAAATGTACAGAAAAGCTTTTCTCATTTTTGGGCTAATTTTTATGCCATTCTACCCTTTTTTAGCGGATTTACTATTACCATTATTTAGATATGAAGGAATGTCATCTTATTTTATAACAATTCTTCTTTCAACATATTTCAACATTTTCTTACACTAATTTATATAGAAGCTAGCACTCTCAACTATTATCTATAATAGGTTTTAATTAAATATAAAATTTTGAAT
This sequence comes from Trichonephila inaurata madagascariensis, assembly GCA_019973955.1. Lineage (NCBI taxonomy): Eukaryota > Metazoa > Arthropoda > Arachnida > Araneae > Nephilidae > Trichonephila > Trichonephila inaurata. The sequence continues at coordinate 152,095 of BMAV01025876.1, forward strand.
TCTTTTAATGGCTTCTTTTTCTATGGCTAAAAAACGTGTGATTTCTTGTGATTTTAAATGATTTTTACGAGTTTGTAAGAAAATTTGATGACAGGGAAATTTATTAAATTCTTTGACAAAAATAGTTTCCATTTTAGTGTCTTTTTAATATTTTTTTTCTTAAAAATATATATATATGTTTATTTACGAATTTAGAATAATAAAGGGCACAAAGAATACAATGGGGGGAATTTTTCAAATTTTTTGGTCTTTTTTAAGGTTGTAGGAATTTATTTAATGGTAAGTGATTTATTTTAGTCAGTACCCATCTTCTTATAGTAAGATGTCAAAAGTTGCATAAACATATGGAAACCACATTTTGTAGAATAACAACATAAAGAGTATTTAATGATAGATGAAGAATCCTAAAAAAAGAGAGAGAGAGAGAGAAAATGTCGTTTGATATATAATCTTACATATCCAAAAAAGTTTAAAAGAACTCTCCCTCCAGATCTGAAAATGTATTTAGTACATGTTTTACTTGTGGATTTCCTTGTTTCATCTAAAAGCAAAAGGTAGTTGTAAAAGTTCTGGGAAAATGATGCAATATGACATTTTTCCAAAGTATACGAACTTGACGTTAAAACAATTTATAACTTCTGTATGAAAAAGTTTGGTTTTATAATTTTACATTCCTCGAATACTAAAATACTTCTTATCATTCTTCTAACAAAAATATAGTAAGAAATTATGGATTCTAAATCTCGTAAATAGAGGCTCACTAAAACAAAAATTACATATGGAAACTGTGTTAATAATATATAACAGGATAATTTACCCTGAAACCTTTGTATTGATATCTCAACATTTTAAAATAATCTCGTAAATAGAGGCTCACTAAAACAAAAATTACATATGGAAACTGTGTTAATAATATATAACAGGATAATTTACCCTGAAACCTTTGTATTGATATCTCAACATTTTAAAATAATTTTTCAATCTCACAATGTGCATGACAGAGACATCTCTCTATAAATAAAAATATTGCCATAATTTTGTTGAAGCAGCCTGTGCTATATTAGGAATTTATTTATTGGTCTTTAAATATGGTCTTTAAATATAATAAACCTTTTATGGTCTTTAAATAAAATAAATTATTTTTGACTTCCTAAGAGACAGAGATTTCATATCATTTCTCTTCTCACACACACTCTCTCTTTCTCTCTCTCTCTATATATATATGTATAATTTTTAATAAACTCTACTTGATAGACTGAAATGTCTTGAATGTTAAAGCCAAAAAATAAATAAATAAAAACAACATCAATTGAGACTTAGGAAACTAAAAACTATCATAGAATTTTGAAAACTAAAAAAAGATGGATGCTGCAGAACTATAAACAATGATGACCGAGGATAAACTTTTTATGGGTAGCCAATCTTCTCCCTTTCTGTTCTGTTACTGAGCTAAGTCCTATGAAAAATAATGGATATAAGTTATATAGTATACATATGTGTGTGTGTATTAAAAGGTTAAGACAAAGCCAAATTTTAATCAGTGTACTATAAATTATAAGAAAGATTGTGTTTAAAGCAGTACCGGTACCTAATGTCAATAAGAAAAAAAATGATAATGCTGTTTTGATATTTGAGCTGATAACAACCGTTTCTAAGGTTTATGCTTAAACAATAGAATTTTCAAGAAAAAAAAAGGGGGATATGAGTAAGGGGAAAATGTAACAAAGAGGCTTTTTTATTGATTATTGTCATTTAAATCATTCTTCCTGTCCGAATTTTAATCTAGATATTTAAAATTATTGATTCATACGACTCTTTCTACACAGGACGAAAAGATTCTTTATTCTTCTCTTTTATTATCTATTATTTTATTTTCTAAGTAAACAAAGTACAGGCAATTGTATTTTGTCTGAGATCGTTTTATATAAGAATACATCAATATCAAAAAGAAAAGAAAAGAAATCAAAACACATTTTAGCACAACACAACATTATTTAAATTGAGTTTTATTTATGTGTGTGCGCATGTGTGATTTAATTGACATTATGCAAAAGCAATATAAAAAATTACTAGCTACAAATTATATTTTGTTGTACGATTGTATTTTGTTTGAGATCGCTATAAACGCGTATACATCAAAATATCAAAGTGGAAAAAAAAAGAAAAAAAAAACATATTAGCACAACACAGCATTATTTAAATTGAGTTATATTTATGTGTGTGTGCATGTACGATTTAATTAACATTATGAAAAATCATTATTAGCTATAAATTGCCGTAGTTTCAAACTGTAAACACACACACACATTACGAGAGTTAGCACTCACTCTCCGAGTGACACAAAGCCTTTGATGTCAATTGACCGTTAGATTCGACGTCTTCTGTACTTCTGTATACATTATTCAATGTGACAGTCTTTTTTTTTTAATCGGGCCTTGAATTTTTGATTCTGGTCACTGAACTACAATTATGCATATGAGTTCTCGTGAATTCCCATAACTCTATAAAACAAGCAAAGAAACATAATTTGAAAGCTTCTATTTCGAATTAATTTTAGTAATACCAAATATTTTTCCAGTGGGCATTAAAGTGTATTTGTCAAGTTAAATCACTTTCGTTCCATGAAACAAAATTTTTTACGAGACTTATGCTTAGTTATTTTTATTAAATAACTATTTTAGGAAGTAAGAGTTGGATATTATAAACAAGTGCTATTTCATTTATTTTGCACTTTTTTTTTTAATTTTTTTTTTTTTACATTTTAAAAAAGTGAAGCAATTTAGAATGTGAAAGTTGCTAAGCAGAAAAATAAACTTTTACCTATATGCACATGCACAGTAGAATCATGTCTAATAATTGTTATTTCTACGTATTTTATATAATTTATTGTTGTTGCTCTTAGAAGTTAAGAATAAGATTAACAGCTGAAAATAGTTTTAAAAAATTTTTTCGTTTATTTAAAGCAGTATTATTGATATTTCATTTCAGCTTAATTTTTTCTACAGTGTTTCTTTCCACTCGAGCAATTTAGCATTTAATAATAAATTTATAATTTTCTCCCTTTGCCTTTATTTTCATTTTAATAGCTTATTTGATTAAACAATAACTTATAAATCCTCCCTCATTCAAGATAAATTTATGTATTTCTATATTCTAATAGAATTATTTCTGAGTTTCAGGACATATTGAGCCTAAAAATAATCTGGTGCTGTCGTGTTATAACCAGATTCAGTCTAGTTTTAAAAATTTTGAGAGAAAAAAAAACTTAAATTCAAACATAGTTAAAATTTTAAGCTTTTTTCTACATAATTTGCAAACTATCTACTTGTTTAATTTTTTTTCTTATTGTATTAGCTTTCAGGACTGTACACACAAGAGTTTTCTTTTCAAATAATTCAATCCGAAATTGTATAAAATGGTTCATCTGTTGACCAATTTCATTTTTTAGCGTATACTCCAGTGTTTCTCAAACTTTCAATATTGGCGACCCAATATTCAATCATAATTTTCATCGCGCCCCCTCCATACAATAACAATGTATTGAATTCAATAATACTATAATTTGACGCTAAACCTGCAATACGACTTTAAATTCTTAAGTGCCACTGGCGTATATAAACGTCTCACTCAGCCAGTGAATTAATTGCCCTGGACGTATGAATACGTCTTTCCAAAGTACAATCTTTTGCGAAGGATTTACTAATTTCAGAGAATTTGCTTATTTATTCCTTTTCAACCCTTTCCTCATACACCACATACTCTCGCCTACTTGTTAAATGGTGGCATTTGGGAGAGAATCGCCTAATTTTTAATCGGCATTTAAGGGATTAATTATAAATCGCACAAATTATGAAGGTAAGTGTTAATTTTTGCATATAATATTATATATGACAAGCCCATGAGGTCACTGGTAACTATTAAATTTGTTCTTAGTATTGTTAAATTAATTATAAAATACATTGTGCAGCACTGATATATTTATAAGTGTAAATTTGTAGTTAATTTTTTGTTGTGTCGTATTTTGTTCAGTAAATTAATAATTTTTTTTAATAATCCTTTGTTTTTGACTTTTCAATATGCTCGCGCTCCCCTCGTAGGGTTATCGCGCCCCCTATGGGGGCGCCCCACAGTTTGAGATACACTGGCATACTCAATGGCACACACACAGTGGCATAACGTACACCCACGCATCGCGGTGGGGGGGGGCAGAATTCTAGAGGGCCCAAAACCTATGTTATGTTACGGTTTTGTAGTCGTCTGTAAAATCTGACTTGGGGCCCAAAACCTGACTTTGCAGGGGGCTCTAATATTCTCCGTTACGCCACTGCGCACACAAGGGGGAAAGGGGTCCGGCCCTCCCCATCGCCCTTGATTTTTTTTCTCGATTGATTATAAACCTATGAATATAGTATGTAAAATTTATGTAATTAAGTGTTTGTTATTAACAAATTATTTTATTAATTAATGCTAATTATTTATTCAATAATTTTTTGCAATTTTTCCCCCGACAATCGACGAAATCAAAAGAATATGTTTGGCGGCGTATTAGGGTATGATAGTATAATAGAGTGGACATTCGGCTCTGAAACCCTCTGCCTTCTTGAAAAATTCCTATAAGCGCCTCTGCATATAATCATCGAAGATCAAAAGGCTAGATTAAGACTAAAGAAGTTGTTTTTGTTCCCCAGCCGTGCTTGATGTGCTACTACACGTGGATTTTTTTAACAGTATCAAGTGAAATATAGCTAGGGAGAAATTCAAAAGCGTAACCTAAAAAATTACATTTAGTATCTCGAGGTCTTTCACTTATGTAACTAAAAAGATGATTTAACAGCGTTAATTCCCTTTGTATTTTTATTACTATAATATTTGTTTATTTCCATTTCATTACATCAATTTAATTCTTCAATTTATCTGTTTTTTGTTGAATTTCACAAATTTCTTTTGATAAATATAATTTGCAATCTATTATTTCAATATGTTTTATTTAGCATATTTTTGTGTCTACTTTTTGTACTTGATATGACGTTATTTTTAAAGCAAGCAGAAAGATCTGTTCAGCAACAACCAACCAACTAAAATCTCGGAAAAAACTTTTTGATATGCATAGATCCTTAAAAGCTACAAAATTTTAAAACATTTTCAAAAACTTCTATATGTTATGAGGAAAAAAATTAACAGTTCAATATATACTTTATATTTCGCATCAATTTTTCTCAAAAATTTGCATTTATTATATTTGACTAAAGTAAATTAACTAAAAGAATAGTTTTAATTATACTACCGTAAAATCCGGTGTATAACGTGCACCTACACTTTCAAGCTGCAATTTTTACTTCTTAGGTATATTCGCCGTATAACGCGCACCCCCTTTTTCACAAAGAAACCTGAAACGTAAGTGTGCAATGAACTTATATTTTGAAGTCATTTATTCGAGGTATTACTCCAAGTTTCAGTAAAAAATAATGTACATCTAGAACTACAACCCTTTAAGTTCATAAATGGAATGTTATTTCTTTTAAATCAACAGTATTTCGATATATGAAGAGGTTCAATTTTTTTTTTTGTTCATCTTTTTTTTTATTTTTAAGGTTTTCATTTTTATACACGGCGTATAACGCGCACCCGTAAATTTCGATCTTATTTTTTGAGTTAAAAGTGCGCGTTATACGCCGGATTTTACGGTTTATAAAAGATAAAATTTTATTTAGGTTCGTTTGAATTTTTACCTCATAGATGGCAGCACAATCGGCGTATAGGCTTTGCAAAGATTTTGAAAATAAATCATACTGAAGTAAATGATTGAGGGGGGTGAGACTGGGTTTTAAAATACATTTTATAAAAAATTTTTTCATGATATTATTCCAGGATGTGATTTGAATACACGCTTCTTTTATCGAAATAAGATTTTCGCTTTTTTCAAGTCAGAAAACAGCGAGGCCACATTCTTTACAATAATAGATTCCCATAATTTCTTTTTGATCTTTTGATAACTCAATATAAGTAAAAGATGACTTATACTATTCTAGATTTCATTCGTTCACATTTTGGCTTTGAAGTTATCTCTATGATTCACGAACAAAGTCAATTATTTTTGTAGCCTAAGATATTCAGAAACATCCGAGATGAGTGGTGAGGTGAAAGACAGTGATTAATTTTAACAACCGGCGGAGCTATTAACATTTGGAAACATTCCACATTTTACGCAGCTCTTTGTGACATCATCGCATCACCCGAGAAACAGCAGGGGAAAAAGCTATAGTTTATTTTCTGCTAAGCAAACAAACATATATGATG